>CM032228.1:181405000-181680000 GCA_019009955.1 Riptortus pedestris
TAAGGCTTTGGACTACTAAAATTTGATTGATTGAGATAACAATTATTCTGACTCATTATTAATTACAGTACTAGGTATAGTAAATAGTTCTCAATAAAAATGATATGTTATATTCTGATATATTACAGAAATTGTTATTCTTTCCGGTTTGAAGTGGCAGACCCGTTTGTTTACATTTCTAACCTAACGCTTCCTGTCGGCAGGTTATTGAAATTGGATGAAACATTTCTTATTTCCGTTAGTATTTACTCACGGTGCTGTTGTGTTACCAGTATGTAGATTTATCTATTACTAAACTTTACGAGGGAAATCTGCTTAGTTTACGCAGCCCCTGCGTGACGGACTTTCTCGTTTAATGATTATGTGTTATGCTATTTATGTAAAACAAGTAAGTAAATGGACCGCACTGACATGAGTTCCAATGCCGATTTGGCGCTGAACCACAAGAACAAGTAGATCTAAAAAACCAAATTCAACCTGATAGTTCTAAACTTAAATCTTTTACCGAGCCCATAGACAAAAGTCCGTCACGCAGGGGCTGCGTAAACTAAGCAGATTTCCCTCGTAGATATATAGATATATATATATATATATATATATATAATTTTGAACGGACCTCATTTTCGTCATCTCCTGGGTAGGATCGATGGACATTTGAGGAAATTTTTCAAAACTCGCGTCATGAGTACGACCTCAATAGCTGATTTCCCTTAAGGGAAATCTGCTAAAAAGTCCGTCACGCAGGGGCTGCGTAAACTAAGCAGATTTCCCACGTGAAGTTATACAATAGAGAAATCTCCATACGAGAGCCAAACAGTTAAAGCAAATTGCCGAACTAACTTTTGGCGTGAAATTCAGTCATCCGTTATCGGACCACAATTAATAAAAATGCAAATATCTCGGTCAGTATTCAAGATAGAGAATAAATGTATAGAACAATATTTATAGTAAATTTAATTTACAATAAGATTGGTTCTATACAATTGTTTGATCCGACGTATGGTAACGGAGATATTCCAAATTTTCGAAAATCCCCCCTCTAAACCCCCCCTCCCACTGGTCCGATTTCAGCCATTAACGAACTTGATCTGTCTTTTTACATAAAACATTTAAATTCCGAGTTTGGTAACGATCAAACCAAAATTGCGACCGCTAGAGCGTTAACAGACAAATATATATATATATATATATATATATATATATATATATATATATATAAAATTTTGAACCGAATTTTATGAAACTTGGTATGTATACTACTACTAACCCAACTTAGACTTTAGGCTATATTAATATTCTCTAAGACAAACAGGAGTGGGGGTTATAAGGGAGGACTGAAATTAAAAATACCAATATTTCGTTTCCTATTGGTTTTTCGGCAAATATGCACATAACAAAAGTTATTTAGAGTAACTTTTCTTATATACACTTTCGACGTATACCGAAGTATAAATGAGTTATAGGCTAAAAATTAAAGCGGGAGTCAACAATTTTATTTGGCACAAAAGACTCAACCGAACTAAATAAAACACTCAGTATGTGTATTAGCACTAACGCCTTCCTTATAATAAGCCATACGATTTCTAGGGACGGGCAGGAGTGGGGGTTATAAGGGAGGCCTGAAATTAAAAATAGTGATTTCCTATTGGGGTTTTGGCAAATATGCACATAACAAAAGTTGTTTATTTTGTTATTTAGAGAAATTTGCTCAACACTTCTTTTCAATATGAACTACCAGGTACCTAAAATGAAAAAATTGATTCAAATGTATGTCAATATTTTCTCATTAATAATTCAAATCTATGCATAATGCACAGGAAACGGGAAATATGACAATATGCAGGACAGTGAAGTCTTACATAAAAAAATAATTTTATTATTAACAAATCCACAGAAACGACGGGTGTTAACCCTAAACACTGGGACGGGTAAATGTCAAAATATTGTGCAAAGTAAAGCCTTGCCAAAAGTATACCATCACCGTTCAGCCTCAAATGAATTCCCGAGCGAAGCCGGGTATCTGAGCTAGTATATATATAAAATTGTAACCTCTGTCTGTACATTGCTTTTTTCCGCGAAATTTCACTATAACTTTTCGTTTCACATGCCATAGACACCATAACTGCATTTTGTTTCTTTCGTGTATGTTTGTTTGTTACCTTTTCACGCATAAACGGCTGAACCGAATTTTATGAAACTTGGTATGTATATTACTACTAACCCAACTTAGACTTTAGGCTATATTAAAATTCTCTGAGACGAACAGGAGTGAGTGTTATAAGGGAAGCCAGAAATTAAAAATAGCGATATTTCGTTTCCTATTAGTTTTTCGGCAAATATAAACATAACAAAAGTTGTTTATTTTGTTATTTAGAGTAACTTTTGTTAAATACACTTTTTTCGTATACCGAATTATAAACGAGATATACGCTAAAACCTATAGCGGAAGTGAACAATTTTATTTGGGACAAAAGATCTAACCGAAATAAATAAAACTCGGTATATATATTATCACTAACACTTTAATTATAACAAGCCATACCAACATTTCTAGGGACGGGCAGGAGTGGGGGTTATGAGGGATGCCAGAAATTAAAATTAGCGATATTTCGTTTCGTATTGGTTTCTTGGCAAATATGATCATAACAAAAGTTGTTTATTTTGTTATTTAGAGTAACTTTTGTTATATACACTTTTCTTTTATAACAAACTACTAAAGCGGGGCCAACAATTTTATTGGGCACTAACGGTAGAACCGAACTTAACAACACTCGGTATGTAAATTTGCATTAATTCTTCCATGATTATAAGCTATACTAAAAATTTTAGGTTCCAAGGGGACTGGGGGTTATAAGGGTGGCCTGAAATAAAAATTCGCGATATTTCATCGTCAATTTGGTTTTTGGCAATCGTGCACACCTCTCACCTGGATAAGTTAATTCAAATCCATGTTAGAATTTTATCCTCAATAATTCAAAACTATGTTATTTTTTAATGCCAGTAACAGTTTGCACCAAATAAGGTATAGTGCCCCCACCCTTCTCTAAGTGTATTTAATACATTATTTAATTAAAACGTGAAAAATATTTGAAACAGTTTTAGAATTGTGAAGATAATGTAATATGATTTTTTAATATATTTGAATGTATTAGAGGATAGCTATCCAAAATGCATTGCAGGTTGGCAGCACTGAGGCTATGTAAGTGTCGAGCTACTTCCTTTGTCCTATCAGTTCTGCCGCTTCCCTTTCGACCTCATATTGGTCTATGTTTACATGTTAATTGATGCTTATAGCAATGTATTATTATTCTCATGAATGTGAATTTCTTTAATTATCATAAATAAATAATTTACAAGAATAAACGCTAGGGCGGTGCACTCAGGTATTTCTGGTATTTATTAACTCTGCTCCGTTAATGTATTATGATATACTTTACTGAAAACCAATATGAATACACAGTTTACAATCGAGACTTATGAAAGAGTGTTTTAGTAGAGGCTATGACGTACCAAAAACAGCTGTCACCGTTGGACATTGTACCGCATGAAGGGAAAGAAACTTATTCATACGTGGTTTGGAAGATAGAATACATTCTAGGATTATGAATTATATGGTCCATCACTTTATAAAAAAAAAAAACTACATACACAGAGGACGGGAAATATAAAAATATTGAGGACAGTGAAGTGTTAAATAACAAATAATTTTATTATTAACAAATCCACAGTAACGACGGGTATAAATTCTAAACACTGGGACAGGGAAATAAAAAAAATATTGTGGAAAGTAAAGCCTTGCCAAAAACATACCATCTTCATTCAGCCTCAAATGAATTCCCGGGCGAAGCCGGGTACCTTTGCTAGTATATATATAATTTTGAACGGACCTCATTTTCGTCATCTCTCCTGGGTAGGATCGATGGATATTTGAAGAAATTTTTCGAAAATCGCGTCATGAGTACGACCTCAAAGTTGATTTCCCCTAAGGGAAATCTGCTAAAAGAGGATGAAACTTCTTAGGCGTGACTTAAGGCAGAACGGCTTTATCAGAAATATTTATATTTGAAGGTAAGATTACTGGAGATAGGAAAAGAGCGAGCTCTGAAAAGTCACTTTTTGAAAGCAAGAGTGTCCTTGCGTTTGTTTTTTTAAATCTAGTATATTTTAGGGATTAATTAATAACTGAAAATTTAAAAAAAAATACAAAAGTAATAAAAAATAAATGTTTTTATCAGAGCTTTCACTGAAATGTATAAAATTAGTAATAAGACAGGAATTAAAAACTGAGATTATAATTCTGTCTAAATACACAAATAATTACGCAGATTTCACTAATCGGGCCTTGAGAAAGTATCTTATCTTAATAATATGAATTGAGATTAATAGCTCCTTAATGCTGGGGTGGTTTAATAAAACTCCCATGTTTATTTCCATCAATGAAAACCTTACTGAGCTCAAAAAGATAGCTATCACGTTATAAAATAAGTAAAAAAATGTGTCACCAATCTAGGGAGGAAAGAATTGATCGGACAAATAAATAAAATCGTGTGAAATTTCTAACAACAGTCAACCATTCATATGATTATAAATACTATTTATGTATTTACGCTAAGCCCCACGTTTTTATTAATTTGTCTGGTGAATACCATAGATTGATGAGGAGAGTGGTTAATGACTGATACCTAAGACCTAGGATTTTTTTTAACTTTAAGTACATTTTCTTCCCTAATTTTTATCTGTATTTTTTTTCCAATAAAACTGTTTAACTTAAAAAATGTTTTTACTCATTTTATTTTTATGTTTTTAGTATTCATTTCTTATTCTATTTAGTTCATTTAGTGCCTCATTAATAGAAGGTTTATTTCCTGACAATTTGTTGAAATCTAACTCTAAATATTTGATATTTAACCCTAGCATAAAAAGTTTCATGACATATCAGCATATTTTTTTTTTTAAAAATGAGGTAAGTATTAGTGGGGTTTACTGAAGACTAAACACTAAAAAATGTGTTATTCCCGTTAATATTGGAGATACAGACATCATTTACAGGAAATTAAATAAACTAGTTTTTTCGATCTGTCTCATAATAACTGAGAAGTTTGAATTTTCGATTCCCCTTCCCTCTAGGGTGGGCCCGAGCACTTTTCAGCCATTTGTGAACTTGATCTTTAGTTTTGACATAAACCGTCTACATTGGACTTTGGTAACGGTCATCCAAAAATTATGACCGCAAGAGCCCACACCCATTACCCATCTTGAAACGGCATGTTGTGTCGTTGGCCATATTGGATTTGAAGTTTATCATAGCATACAGTATTCTAATAGTCAAACACTTTCTTTTGACAGCCATTTTCAGGAAGTTGTGAAGAAAAAATATGTAATCCACCACTTTTTTGCCACCCGTATTGGATTTACATTTTTTTTTTTTCATAATGTTCTCTATTCTACTAGTCAAACCCTTTCATTTCATACCCATATTGAGGGAGTTGAGAAGTAAAAAGTATGAACGTCATTTAGTAGTGGTGGCCAATTTACAAAGATACTGAATTTAATATATTCTCTTGGATTGTCATCAGAACTAAAGATGTGTACTAAATATCAGATCAATCGGTTAACATGAAAGAGGTAAAAAATTCAACCACTAAATTTGACCAAAATAAATAAATCATCCTTTGCTGAAAGAGTTGAACAATACCGTCCATTAAATTATCATTTAATACTGAACTAAAATAGCTAAACAATAAAGAAAATCCTCCTCTGAATTGTTTGTTAAGTGTATGAATAATTGTTTTGCCTTGAAATATTAAAATTAAAATATTAAAAAAATTGTATTTGTTTCTAATCTTTGCTAATGAATAAAATTAATGGGAAATGATTTTGTTTTGGATATCCATCGTTATACAAGAATCAAGTTAAATAATTTATAAAAAATATTATCTGCTAATTAACTAAGTGTATGAATAATTTTTTTACCAACTGTATATAGTCTTAAGATATTATCATTTCTTATTTGCAGAATAAAACACTTGGTTCTCTAATAACATTCAATCTGGATAGAGATATACAAGTAATGTAACCAGTGCAGGAACTCTTACATAACGGTGTATTTAACCTATAAAAGTTTAGTGAAAAATGAAAAACTTTTATATTAAATATAAAAACATGAAAATCTTTTATATTAAAACACGTTGAAGCCATTTCTTCTTCTTAGATCCTAGATAAAAGAATAGTTATATAACAATTAATGTTGGAGATATTTAGCTGATTTCCCCCTTGTCTTTAAACCTCTAACCGGAACATCAGGGATTCCCCAATACACTGATTATAAATTTGCACTGAAAATTTCATAACATGGATAACAAATTGTCCTTGGAAATTTTCCTTTTACTATCAATATGTCCTTTGACCAGATAAAGTGCAGTCGAGTGAGGATAAACATATTTTAATTTAACCAAACCAGAAATATAAGAGCCCTCACTACTTTTGCCCTTACACTAATATACAATACAAGGATAGGATATGAAACATGCAAATTAGTTTAATACCAAATCAGGTCTATTTTCAAGAAATCATATTCCCGAAATGGTACATTTTTCTATTTTTCCTTTTCTGCTCTGGTGGTGGAAATGCCACAATTCATAAATAAAATTATAACACTTCTAATATATTCCCGTCACCCGTAAGGTCCACTCCCACCGCCAAAAATTTCGCTCCCTGAACCTAAATTCAGCAAATACCTCGAGGAGTACGGAATAAATCGGAGGTTGGCATGTAGCGTGAATCCACAGAAATATGGAATCGCCGGAAAGGAAAAATAGGGGGCTGAACGAGACGGGGGGGGGGGGATTTCTCCTAGAATCCGATTTTCCAACAATATTTAGGAGCAACGCTGCGGGCTTAGCAACGCACCTAAGGAGCAGGTGGCCTTCTGAAGCCTTAGATGGTTATCTGCTCAACAAATAGTTAATGGAAAACGGCCGGTATCCTATTTCCAAATTGGATTGCAAAAGATTCCCCAGAAATATGGGGTCGTGATCTATGGACATTTGAAGAAATTTTTCTAAAATCACGTCATCAGAACAACCGCAATCAATACCTGTCTTCACTTGGGGGAAATATGCTAATATAACACATATTGACTATATTATTATCCTTCATTTTTATATTAAATAAATCCACAATTTTATCCTGATACAGTCGTTATGGAACACTAATTACGTGTTTCCTTACTACAGTTTTATCTGAGTTGCTTCTGTATTTTTTCCGTTTGTCCTCACCCCCACCCATTCTTATTATGAGGCTTGCACATCAAACTTTTGTGTGTATCACTAAACATGTTAAGTTTCAAGTCTTTTGAACATAGGTTTCTTATTACGAGAGAAATCGACTCTAAATTCTCACACAATAATAAAATATGCTGTGCGTATACAAAAAAAAAAAAAATAATAAATTAAATGAACAACGTTCATGAAAATATTTGTACCTCACATAACGTTCTGAATGTTAAACATATGAAACTAGATTGCTCCTAATATCAGCTAATTTAGATAACGAAGGAGCTGACACAAACTTGAGCGGGCATATTTTTTACGAATATACTTCTTTTATATGTACTACTATGTTTTATGTGTTACTTATATGTATCCCCCAACGAAGTACGTTTTGTTTGTATCTTGATAAGAGGTTTCGTGAAGAATGCCTGAACCTTAGAAATAAATAAGTACAAACGAAATAATACTGAGACACGCGTGAATCACAATTATGGCGTGGTAAACTCACTTATGGCTGGTATTTATTAACCTAATTCCTAATATATGTTAGATTTATTGAAATTGCTGCTTACTTACATTTACGATTAACATATACTGCATAATATTACAATTAATACAGAATGGGCTTGCTTTGGTTTTTAAATGAGGGTCTTTATTTTAGCAGATTTCCCTTAAGGGAAATCAGCTATTGAGGTTGTACTCATGACGGAATTTTCGACATTTTTCTTCAAATGTCCATCGATCCTACCTAGTAGATGACGAAAATGAGGTCCGTTCAAAACTGTATATATATATATATATATATCTATATATATATATATATATATATATATATATATATATATATATATATATATATTTGTCTGTTACCGCTCTAGTGGTCGCAATTTTTGTTTAATCCTTACCAAACTTCATATTTAAGCATTTTATGTAAAAAGAAAGATCAAGTTCGTTAACGGCTGAAATCGGACCAGTGGGAGGGGGGTTTAGAGGGGAGGATTTTGGAAAATTCGAAATATCTCCGTTACTATACGTCGGATCGAAAAATTATACAGAATCAATCTTATTACAAATTAAATTTACTATAAATATTGTTATATACATTTATTCTCTATCTTGAATATTAACCGAGTTATTGCATTTTTCAGTTTTCACCAAACTGCCACTTCTACTCATGTTACGTAAACAATACTCTGATACATAATAAATCACATTATTGGAAGTTTAAATACCAAAAATTGTATTCAAGAGACTTTTATTATACGAGATACATGCAAATATGTACTGGTGACTCCCCCCCCCCCATCTTAAAGTTTTGGACTACTAAAATTTTATTGATTGAGATAACAATTATTCTGACTCATTATTAATTACAGTACTAGATATAGTAAATAGTTCTCAATAAAATGAATGTGTTATATTCTGATATATTTCAGTAATTGTTTTTCTTTCCGGTGTGAGGCGGGACCCGTTTGTTTACATTTCTAACCTAACGCTTCCTGTCGGCAGGCTATTGAAATTGGATGAAACATTTCTTATTTCCGTTTGTATTTATTCACGGTGTTGTGTTAGCAGTATGTATATTTATCTATTACTAAACTTCACGAGGGAAATCCCTTAAGGGAAATCAGCTATTGAGGTCGTACTCATGATGCGAGTTTCGAAAAATTTCTTCAAATGTCCATTGATCCTACCCAGGAGATGACGAAAATGAGGTCCGTTCAAAATTTTATATATATATATATATATATATATATATATATATATATATATATATATATATATATATATATATATATATATATGTCTGTCTGTTAACGCTCAAGCGGTCGCAATTTTGCTTTGATCGGTAACAAACTCGGAATTTAATCGTTTTATGTAAAAAGGAAGATCAAGTTCGTTAATGGCTGAAATCGGACCAGTGGGAGGGGGGGTTTAGAGGGGAGGGGGATTTTTGAAAATTCAAAATATCTCCGTTATTATGCGTCGGATCGAAAAATTGTATAGAATAAATCTTATTGCAAATTGAATTGACTATAAATATTGTTCTATACATTTATTCTGTATCTTGAATATTAACCGAGATATTTGCATTTGTATTCTGCGTGTGGTCACCAGTAGGCTGTTCGGACTTTCCGCCGAGAGCTCTGGCGGCCGTTTCTATAACTATTCGTCCCTCGTGAATAGGTTTAGAGGTTAGGTTAACTGTTTTTTGGGGCTAGAAACTACTGGGTTATTACGCCCTAAATAATGTTTTAGGTTTAGAGGTTTCTTACTACTACAGTTGTTATTAGGCAGATTTCTCTATTGTAAAACTTCTCGTGGGAAATCTGCTTAGTTTACGCAGCCCCTGCGTGACGGACTTTTTGTTCTAACATTTCTTAGGAAAACTCGATTTAAAACGTTTTCAATTTCGATGGTTATTTTCTTCGTTGTGATTTTATCGAACTCAATATCTTATTCTCTAGGACATGTCTTAAGTCTTTTATGCATATAAGACATTTGAATTAATCGAGGACCCGGTATTAATACAAATGTTATCTGAAATTACATCACTAATACTATCCTTAGAGCTACTGTCACTAATCCTAACCATATGAGCAGCCTTAGCTTTCTCAATACCTCTATATTACGGGATTAGGTAGACTTATTTAGTATGGGATTAGCAGACACCGTCTAACTTTGTCTTTACATTTTGTATATTCTCCAAAGGGAAAATAACTATTGAGATTGTACTCATGACGCGAATTTCAAAGAATTTTCTTTTCTTTCTTCTATTGGACCCTCGGAACACCGATTACTTTGTCTAAATGTTCCCCAGAATCCCAGTCGGAGGAATCGAACATCAATATAGAAATTCCGGTTTCCCGGAACGTTTTTGTATGGGTGTGTGCGTGTGTGTTCATATATTAATTATATTAATAAACTTTCATAGTTGTACTTAATTCTAAATACAATAGTCAGAATGGAGTCTAGAGTAAGACTAACTACAGAGACTGAAGGATTTCTCAGAGTAACAAAAGGAGGAGTGGAAGTATATCGAAAAAGAAACATGATATTGAATATGCCAAAAAACATATAGGGAAAGACATACGCCAAATCAAGTAATTATACAACTTTTACCAAAACCAATAATAAAGGTTTTCAATAAATATTAAATAATATAGTACCTTAGATTGATTTGAGGTATGTTAAAAGGGGGTTGATACAATTCTTATTATTATTTCTCAATTGTATTATTTTCTTAAAATTAAAAATGATTTAAGTTAGGAATATAAATATTATTAAATATAACAAACTTGTCCGTATGCTGGGTATGAACTGACTATACGAACTACTGGATAATGGAATAAATTGTTTGTATCCATGCCTTTTGAAGACAATTTTCTAGAATTTGTTTTTGCTTGTATTTTTAAATGAAGAGCTTAAGTAATGTGGTCTTCCAGTAGTCTCCCGAGAGCCAGAAAGCAACCCATTGTTGTAGAATATTTTTAGCAGATTTCCCTTGAGGGGAAATTTCTTCAAATGTCCATCGATCCTACCCAGGAGATGACGAAAATGAGGTGATATATATATATATATATATATATATATATATATATATATATATATATATATATATATATATATATATATATATATATTAGCAGATTTCCCTTAAGGGAAATCAGCTATTGAGGTCGTACTCATGACGCGAGTTTCGAAAAATTTCTTCAAATGTCCATCGATCCTACCCAGGAGATGACGAAAATGAGGTCCGTTCAAAATTATATATATATATATATATATATATATATATATATATATATATATACATGTCTGTTAACGCTCTAGCGGTCGCAATTTTGGTTTGATCGTTACCAAACTCGGAATTTATTAGTTTTATGTAAACAGGAAGATCAAGCTCGTTAATGGCTGAAATCGGATCAGTGGGAGGGGGGGTTTAGAGGGGGGATTTTCGGAAAATTCGAAATATCTCCGTTATTATGCGTCGGATCGAAAAATTGTATTCAGTCAATCTTATTGCAAATTAAATTTACTATAAATATTGTTCTATACATTTATTCTGTATCCTGAATATTAACCGAGATATTTGCATTTGTATTCTGCATTGGTCGGCAGGAGTGAGCTGTTAGGTACTTTCCGAAGAGAGCTCTGGCAGCCGTTTTCGTAACTATTCGTCCCTCGTGTATAAGATTAGTGATCCTTTACTACTTACTACACTTGTTATTGGGCAGATTTCTCTATTGTAAAACTTCACGTGGGAAATCTGCTTAGTTTACGCAGCTCCTGCGTGACGGACTTTTTGTCTGTTAACACTCTAACGGTCGCAATTTTTGTTTAATCGTCACCAAACTCGGTATTTAATCGTTTCATGTAAAAAGGAAGTTCAAGTTCGGTAACGGCTGAAATCGGACCAGTGGGAGGGGGGGTTTAGAGGATTCAAAAATTCGAAATATCTCCGTTATTATGCATCGGATCGAAAAATTGTATAGAACCAATCTTATTGCAAATTAAAATTACTATAAATATTGCTATATACATTTATTCTCTATCTTGAATATTAACCGAGATATTTGCATTTTATCTATGAAGTCTGTGGTCGGGTATAGTTCGGATTAGATCGGCCATTTTCGTTAGTACTCGGCTCAGGTGGAAGCTTCTTCTAACCTTAACTGTCGTTTCGTCCTTATATTCATTACTTTGTGTGATTTATGCAAATACGGTCTGTTCATCCGCCGCCCCCCCCTTCTTTAGTTCTTGTACTACTAAAATTTGAGTTATTAAAATATAAACTATTTTTACAATTGAAAAGCCGTTTCAGTAGGGAATTTATTAAAATTAACTGAATGTTTTTTTATTACAGTTTGTATTTATTCATGGTGGGCTTGTATTACCAGAATGCAGATTTCTCTATTGTAAAACTTCACATGGGAAATCTGCTTAGTTTACGCAGCCCCTGCGTGACGGATTTTTCTAACTTGGACATCAGTGGGATAGATTCCTTTTAAAGTATAGGAAAAAGTCATGGTCACTTCTTGAATCTTGACTCTATTTGTGTTTAGAAAATAACTGTATTTTCCGGAACATAGTTCCTAGTAATTAATAGTTGAGTTTTGCTACAATGGGCTGCTTCATTATGCATAAGAAAATTTTTTTCACAAGGTGAATTTTGAATTCTTAGAAATTGCTTAGAAAAACTTTGCTTTTTATACAAACATGGCCTGAACTTAATACATTATAAGATTTTAAGTAATAATTACTATAGAGTATAATGGTATAATATACCTTACTTCTATAAAATGAATGAAGTGGAATATAATGAAAATAAATTATAAGTTAAGCTGTTTATTACAGGCATTTATATAATATATATTAGTTCTTTACTTCTTACTGCACTTGATATAGACATTAAGTTTTCAGAGTCACCTATATTATCATAATCTAATGAAAATGGCAGTTTTTTGATAGACTATAACGATTTCATTGTATAAGGAATTTGTAGACGCAATACTAGGATGGAGAGTTAAAGAGAAAATTTTAAAGGGTTTTCAATATCTTGAAACATTGATTAATCCACGATTAATTCTGTTCTATTAATATGTTGATCAATTTATCATATAATATTTCTATAGTGATCGTTTCGATAATCGTTTAGGGAATCAGTATTACTGCGGTTGGTTCTTAGTTTCCTAATATTTCTTAATAATAGTTTATATTGCTTATGTTGAGTAGCCGGTAGCTTTCAAGGACCTAAGTCGATACTCTACAGATCTGGTTTTTTTTTTGTTGTAATATTCTGTATGTACAGTCTATATGTTAATGTCAGAACTATATACCTAAATAAATAACTCAATAACAGTAAACAGAAAGACATATAAAAAGATTATTATTAATTAATGATTAGAAATTTTTAATATACAATAAAATATATAATTATTTGTTGTCTTGACTTACATTTATAAAAGAGAATTTTATATATATATATATATATATATATATATATATATATATATATATAGTAGATTTATTTACTGAACACTTATTATTTAAGAACGATTTTTGAGCCATAAGGTCATAAAATAGAACTATTTCTTCAGATTGTCATTTATTTTATCCCCGACGCGTTTTGAGTGATAAATATAAATATAAATTTAGAAAAAAAATATTAATTGTTAATAACATTGATTAACCTTAACATTATTTAAATAATTGAAAATTGTTTTGTTCTACTCACAGCCTTCACTAAAAGTTAAACTTAATTCTTATATTATACATATGAAATATATTATATAATACAGTCGTCTTTAATGCTGAAATTGGCAAATATCTTTTTAAATCAATTGAGCGTGGCAACTATAATTAACTAACATATCTGCAACCGGCACTTCCACTCTTTTAATTTAAGCTTAGTCCAAATTATATCAAGTTTACTTTATTTGACATTGAATCAACTCTACCAAATCCAATATTAGATTTTTTATTAAATATTTTTTTTTAAAGCCTGTAGCGTGAGTTACAATATTTTATGATAAATATTTTTTAAATATCTTAATTCTTGTTTCTTATTTATGGCCTCCTTATTTTATGCTATGTACATATTTTCGTTTATTTTTATTTTAAATGTGTTCTTTTCTCTATCCAAACTTTGCACATTTTCAAAATTAAAGATAGGTTTGTTTTGCACTGCATGTACAGACAAGACAGTTTGGCATTGGTTTTTGTTATCTGCACTTTTCAAATTCTGGGCTATGCGTTTTTTTTAATAATTGCTCCGATTCCCCGATATAAGCTACACAAAGGCAAAATGAAAACATTATATGAACAACTTAATAAACTAGACGCCAATAGACAGTAGGAGACCATCAACAGATTCAATAAGAACATTGTCCGACGCCTCAAATAAAATCATATTTGAAATAGTCCTTTGGCATGCTGGCTGGGGTCTTGGCTTTGAGTTGCCAAATTTACGGGTCCCATGTCTCGGCCTTTCTCTGTCTGACAAATGGATTTTTGTCGGTGTGCTGTAATGTGATGGTCGAATTTCGACCTTCTTTAAGTCTTTGATTTCTTCCGGTTTAACTTGTATTTATTTTGCTTTTTTTTAACCATTGATTTTATTTGAGGCGTCGGCCAATGGTTCTCTGTTCTTATTGAATGTGTTGATTATCTGTTACTCTCTATTGGCGACTTGTTTATTAATTTCTTAATACATTATCTTTTCACTCGTATGTTTACATGTTGTTACATGTATGTTTACATACATAATGTTTTCATTCGATCTTCAATGTCAAAGGCAAATGGGGCAGTTTATAAATGATCTCTTAGTATGTCCATTTGTTTGTCTTACGCTAATGAATGAATCGTATATTCGATGATGGATATTTCATTGCAACTGACTATGGATTCTATGCTGCCTTGTTTGAATTATACCTGATTTTTATGAAGTCTTATATGCTCTACAAGGGTAGTGTGAAATCGTTCTAGTATAGAATGTGATCCTGGGACTTGAGTTGATACAAATGTGTTACAATTTTGAGTGCCTTATTTTAAAATATATTTTAAATCGGAATTATAAAATCCTAGTCCATCGTTCATAGTAAATTGCGTCTGAATGCCGTGATATGAAAAGGAAATTAAATTAACGTGTTGGCAATATCAATGCCTCGTGCTGACTTTAAAGGGTGCGCTTGATCATATCTAGAGCAGGTTTCGATGAGTGTCGACATATTTCTTTTGCCTAATGTGATCTATATGAATTATCTCAGATAGTTTCGTAGGTGTTGGTGTGATGTTAAATTCTGATTTTAAAGGCGACCTTTTTTAATCGTTTGCCAGATTTCACTCCTGTTTATGTATGCCTGTACTGATTTCCATTATTTGGACTATAATAAAGTCTGCCAATTCGATGGTTCGTCACGTCAGTCCTCTGCAGTTACTTTCCCCAATATAGTATTCTTTGATACCTTCCTGTATGTACCTTCCTGTATGTTTCTTTGATACCTTACCGCATGAAATTGATTTCGGAGTTTAATTAAATTAATGTTCGTCTGTTTGAGAGATTCGTTGGGAGAAGTCTTCTGACTCCATCGTGTTGAGTTATTCTATGACATACTTGTTCTCTATGGTTCTCCCTTTTGTGTTGTCTAGGGTTTGGTGCATGAATGGTGTTCTTTGACTTATGAGCTTTGGAAATGTATTATTGATCGCCCTATTGACATAGGGGTGGTTTTATGTAGTAGAAGCATGTCCTTGAGAGTTACAAGCTACGGTTAACCTGATGTGCTTTGTTTGCAGGTGTTTCGTTCGCTTACCACTGTCCGCTTGGAAACTAGCTCTCTCTAGCAGGGACTATAACTTTATTTATGAGGATTCTTGGCCAATACGAATTTGATTTTTGAATAGTCGTTTGTTAATATAAAGGCTCTTGAAATTCTTTTAAACGCACCCTGAACGCTAACGTTTTACTCAAAACATTCTGCATCCAGCTCTTGAAGAGGAAGCATCTAAGCAACCGTCGTTTTCCTGGGCAGTTGCACTTGGTGCATTGAGCCCCTGCTGGACTTCAGTCTCTGGAAAAGAAGAGAGTAGCTTAATTCTTCTGCCCTGATCAACTACCCTAGCCGTGTCCTCCGGAGGACCAAGGGAATTGGTTATTGGTTGGGAGACAAACCGGGCCCTTAAGGCCAACCTGTCAAGACAGGTAAGGACTCACAGTCCCCCCCCCTCTGAACACTCTCTCCCTCCCCCGTCTACCGTCATGTCTTCGGACGGCCCTTCTCAGGACCATCCTACGTCCCAGACATCGGTCGACCATTTACCCCCTTCTTCTACCCTCACAGCCCATCATACTAACAACACTGAGACCATTGTTAGCCGTGGGAACAGGGGCAAGACGTCCAACCCGGCGGTAAGGAAAGGAAAAACAGAGGCCATAATAGATAGGTTAATTCAAATCAGAAATAAAGATAACATACCCGACGGCCCGGTTAGTGCCCCGCCCACTGGCCAGTGTCTCCCCCCTCCACCTGCCTTTTTTTTTTTTTTTTCCTAATCACAGCTTTATTTACAGAAAACTTATTCTAAGACTAAAACTAATAGAAAAGGAGGAGATGCTTCGAAGCACCTTATTTGAGCCGAGAGACTCCTTGCTCTATATTATAAATATATTTTAAGGAGAGGAGGTGCAAGGTCCCCTGTCCTACCTACATCCCAGCTCCTCCCCTCACCCACAACCCCTGGACTGCTCGACAATCCCACCCTCCTCCCACATCCCAACCACAACAACCCCCCCCCCAAACCCATCACCTCCCCCCTCCCCCCTCTGCTTACACCCAACCCTCGGCCCAGGCTCAGGCATACCAAGTACCACCCGTACAATATAATACAGCCATGCCTCCCTGGGTCGACAGGATAGAGAGAATGCTGGACAACCTACTTGGCACCGTAAGCTCACTCCTAGAAATCATCAAGGCAAACATGACCAAATAATGGTTAGGCCCTACTCCCTGCTGAATTTCAACGTAAACTCAGCCACTCTCCGTAAATCCGAGCTTGAAGCTCTTCTTAGCGAATATGACCCCACAATAGCGGTACTTAGCGACACCCGCTTAACCTCCCCGATGTCATTTACGTTGGCTGGCTACCATACCTTCCGGAGCGACAGGAACGACAAGGATCTCAATGCGGATGGGGTGGCCATACTAATAAGGTATGGCACCCCGTATAAACTGGAGCAGCCAATAGTTGCTTCAGTGCCCAATGTGATACATGTCCTCACGGTCAAGGTACTGTTAGCCAACCACACGTACACAATCACCGGCCTGTATAGACGGCCTAGAGCCAAATGCGAGCACTTCAATAACCTGATCGGCCTAGCAATGACCGATAGAAATCACATAGTCGTTGGAGATCTGAACGCCAGACATACCTCCTGGAACAACTGTTCAGACAACGCCCCCGGCATAACGATAACGAAGTCAGCCTTCACCGTTGTGCATCCTAACGCCCACACCTTTAGAGACTACGCGAATATGTCCACTGTGGACCTCTTTCTTACCCGTATCCCACACATAGTGACAAAGTGCATAGCCCTTAACTTTGTCTCTAGTGATCACCGACCAGTACTCTATGTGCTGCGAGGTCGCCCTCCCAAGCCCACAACCACCACCTACTCGTTTCATAATGGAGACTGGAAATTATACAAGTCCCTTATGTACGAAACCACGCCGGCGTTCACGACTATCAGTGACACCCAAACCCTGGAGAATAAAATGGAGGAGTTTACGGAGCTAATTCTCAAGGCAGCGGACAAAGCCATCCCCAAGTTTGGGGGGATACCACCAGGGCTCAAAACCCCCCCTCCTCACAAACTAGCAATCATACAGCAGAGGAATAACCTCAAAAATTCCTGGTACCGGACTAAGAACCCGTCACTCCGTCCCGCCATCAACTCCCTCACCACACAAATCCGTTCCCTCATGAGACAGTGGAAGACGGCGCAATGGCACGAAACCCTCCGACAAACGCACGGAGACTTTCGCAAATTTTGGAAGCTGGTTAAGACCAAGGTCACCAAAAGGAGATCTGTTCTCATCCAGGCTGACAAAACTGTGATGAGTCCCAAAAACCAGGCTGATGTGTTGGCGTCTCATATAGCCGCAACAGATCAGACCAGGTTGCGTAAAACCGTCGAGACGCCCCGGGTGGAGGATGAAGGAAACTTCATGTTCTCCTCCCCGAGGCAGCTCACTGCCATCCTGCGCAGCACCAAAGGGGGTAAATCCCCTGGTGTGGACAGGGTGCAGTACGTGCTGCTGCGTCAGCTTCCACGCCGCTCTCTATCCTATCTCAAACATCTCCTCAATTCCTGTCTCCGCCTCCGACGTTTCCCCTCCATGTGGAAGCACGCCATAATCGTGCCTCTCCGCAAACCCAATAAGTCCGGTACCGATCCCGACCACTACCGACCCATAAGCCTTCTCCCTCATATATCCAAAATACTGGAACGTATCATCCTCCAGTATTTTGTGGATTTCAGCGAGAAGGCATCCCTCATCCCAAACGAGCAGTCTGGTTTCCGGCCCCAGCATTGTTCCCTTCACCCCCTTGCCCGAATCCACACCAATACATGCTCCAACATCCGCAGAAACGTCGTCACGGCCATGATTTCTATTGACTGCACTCAGGCTTTTGATTCCGTTGACCACGCTCAGCTCCTAAACACCCTCAGTAAGCATGGCTGCCCCAGCCAACTCCTCGCCATGCTACGCTCCTTCCTACACGGCCGAACCTTCCAAGTGAGGGTCGTCTTCCTACCCTCTCCGAGTGGGAGTGCCTCAGGGCTCTCCCCTCTCTCCTTCCTTGTTCACAGCGTACACCGCCCAGGTGGTCAGTCAACGGTTTCACAACACTGAGGTAGTAGCATACGCAGATGACGTGGCGATAGTTAGCACCTCCCTAAATCCTACCCTCGCCCTCCGTTTGGCAGAAATAGCCTGTCAAAAGGTTTCCGATGATCTGAAGAAGATCAACATTCGCGTGAATCCCAGGAAGACAGATGCCCTGGTTTTCACGTACCACAAACAAAACACCACCATCCCTGAATCCTTCCAACTCGATAACGAAACCCTCCCCATTTCCCGCTCCATCTGCTACCTAGGCGTCCACCTAGATAGATACCTCTCCTTCTCCACCCACATCCACAACACCATCAAGTCCGTTAAACATAAATACCGATCCCTCAATTACCTCCTCACCTCTCCCGTCCTCAGCCTCCGCCTTAAACTTCTGATATTGAAAGGCGTGATCCAACCTGCACTCCTATATGGTTCCCCTGCCCTAAGATACCTTACCAAAACCTCCCTATCCGACCTCCAATCCTTCCAGAACGGACTCGTCCGTAAGATTGTCCGGCAAGCCTCCCTCCAACGAGCCCCCAACCGGATAATCCATCCCACCCTAGACCTAGAACCAATTTCCCAAACCATCTCCCGCCGACATATAAAATTTTATGACTCCCTCCAATATATGGACAATCCCCATTATTCTTCCCTCCAACCCCCTCCTCAGCCGGTACGTTGGCGGAAGGTGGTCGAAGACTTCGAGCCCCTAGTCGACGTTACCGACTGTTGAATCCTTACGACACTGCTCGGGCACGGGGCACTAATTCACAACCATCATATGGCCGTCTAGTTTAGTTTAGGATAGCTTAGGATATTTAGTTTTATTTTAGCTTTATTTTATTTTATTTTATTATTTAGGATTAGCTAGTTTAGTATAGTTTAGATTTTAATTACGGCGTCTTCCTTGCTTCCTCCGCTTACAGCGACCGCGCTTTGGGCCTGTGTCCGGCATGCGGTGGTCTTAGAGTTAAGTTAGGTTATTCTTTTATCTTTAAGTCTTTCTTCTTTTCTTTCTCACCTCCTCTCCTACTATCCCTATCCTCTCTTTCGTTTTCTCCTATCCTCACCACCCACCCCGTACCGCCAGATTCCGGGTCACCCACAATCCTTAGTTCTATTTACCCCCTCAACAACTTACAACCCCAACTTATAATAGAACTCGAGTGTTCAGTAGAAGGGGAACTGTCGGGACGACCACGGCAGGTCACTCTGTCTCTCAACCATCAACTAATTCCCTTTCTGGATCTCGGGTAAAAAAAACAAAAAAAAAAAAACGTTTTACAGTAAGCCACAAATATGGGACTTTGAAATCAGCTTCTTTGCATGTCAAGGTGAACGATTATTGCAGAATAAGCAGTTCTTGAAGTCTTTCATAAAATTTAAATGGCGATTCAAATGGAGATATAATGTCTGAAACGATATATTTCTATGCCAAGGATGTAAGAATCCCTTGTATCCATACACGCATTAGTAAGGGCGTGTTTAAGATCTAGAAAATTAGATATTTCAGAGTTGTAAATGAGTTCCACTGCAGGGCCTTTCGTTTTAGCGAGATTCGTTTATAGCAGATACTCATTTTTGAAGTTTCACAGTTCTTTGTGATTATAAAATTCATTAAGTAATTTTTCTGTAACAACTAAAAAGCGTGAAGTAATTCTGGCACTGGCATGACATTCTGGGACCATGTCTAAATATTTCTTTTTTAAAGACATTGTAGAAAATGTGTGCAGAACATCTTAACTTAGGATAATATAAGAACAAAAAAACGCTTAGGTACTACACAAATATACTTATACTTAAAGAAATGGAGTGTTAAAAATAATATTAAAATAATTTAATTAAAACGACTTTCCTTAAAATTAATAGAAAAATTATTGAATTTGTCTTAATGATGACTTATTAAATATAATATACTGCCAGTATCAATATTCTTTTTAAAATTGAACTCTACAATGACAACAAAATTCTTTCGATTACCTGAAAATTATTTTGAAAAATTCACAATACAAAAAAAATATCCTTACAAAAAGTAAAGCAGTTTCATTGATATTTGGTGTTCCTTCAAGCTGCTGCTCCTGTCTAGATTGTGAGTATTCGGGTAATAAATTGTTGATGGAAAACTGATTCCATTTTCCTAGGACGACCTGGCCTACCTGATGTGCCGATTATATCAATGATGTAGACGCCCCGTAATTAAAAAAGATATATTTCTTTAAACACACAATTGGACTTAGTTCTAAAACAGTAGTCGGAACGGAGTCTGGAGTAAGACTGACTATAGAGAGTAAACATGTTCCTAGAGTGACGAAGGAAGGAGTGGGAGGAGCATATCTGGCTTGACAGCTAGGGCATATATAATCATTACCATACATACAACTTCTTTATACACACATAGTGTGTGACTAGAACCCAGCCTTGCTCAGAAATCTCAAGTGGCTGAATACTGACATTTTTTTTTTTTTATGTCGCTATCCGTTAAATTTTAATATTTCGCGACTTCGTATTTATATATTGCTAATTTAAGGGTGTGGTAACTGTGGCGAACTTGAATTTTTCAGAGCCTTGAAGAATGAATGAAAATTAGTTCCTAATCAATACCTCTTCACTGTACAAAACACCGTTGACTGTACAAATCATAATCATGGATAGCATTCATCATTATTAGGTGCCATAGGTACTCGTCTCGGCTGAGAAATATTTAAACTGAATAACGAAAGTGAATTTTATTCATTGCAAAGGGCAACCTATTGGGGTCCCCATTATTTACTTTTATGAACTACCTTTACCTATTCGTAACTATGAAGAATCGATGCAGTATTTTTGAGTTATGCATAATAAAAGTTAAGCGGTTTCTAACTTCCACTACTACTAAAGTAAAGCAGAAAAGATAATTAATATCAGAAATAACTGGGATACACTTCCCCAGAACTTTCACTCCCTTCTAGCGGTCATCATTATAAATTATTCATTTAGGACAATTAAAAGAATCCCTGTTTCAAAGGACAACAAAAAATTACTAAACATTTAAACAATAAATGACATGTAAGCATAAATCAAATTTTTGTCAGCTGCATGAGATATTTTTTATATCTGAATTAAAAGTTTTAGAATGCGCTGATTTCAGAAGTAAAGTCCATTTGTTTCTATCACATAAGGGTTTTTTGAAAACTCAAACCCAAAAAAAATGTAAAGGCACTTGTTTATTCAAAATTATCAAACATAATATTTTTTTTACAACCAATGAAACATTATTATGAGACCTATGGTAACAATATTATACTTATTCATGTTTTTTATGAAACTTTTTTTTTTCCTGGATACTTCGCCGATTCCTTTTCAATTTCCATTTTTAGTTTCCCGGTTAAGCATCCGACAGTAGTCTGTAAGTATTGTGACATCCCATCTTCCTTGGTCGATATGACGGACATCCTGGTGAAACCGTTCCCCCTGCTAACTCCTCCACTCAGAAACAGTCCTTAATTAGAGGAAGAGTGGTTTGGTGACAACTAAAAATAAATCAAATAAGCAAACAGACTGTTGTAATGATTCCTTTACCCACTCCAAAAAAGAACAAGACGTTCTAATTAGATAGATATCTAAAGCCACGAGGAGGAAGGGAATTCTCGAGTATTGGCTATCATGCAAAATAGTCGAGAATCCAGTTGCATAATCATAGTCTATGTAATTATCGCTTCATTATTTCTATTCTCATGCAATAATGGTTTCTCTTTCTTTCTTTGGCCGCTATCTATAAGTCCTTGTTGATCATATCAGCGCTACAATATATTGTTCTGAACTATCACTTCTACTCGCCATGTTATCCTAATCTTTCTCAACATAATAGAGCCATCTTGAACGAAGTTATTATAGTACACTGTTGTGATGCAATGTTTGTTTACAGTTATCAATAATAAGATAATAATTAATGTTTTTATCCATGTTTCAGTTGTTAAAAAGAGTATAAATTACATCACGTTAGTGCTGCCATATACGTATATCTCGTATGATCTTCAAGAGGCAATTTTATTTAGAAGGGATCAAATATGGATTTTGTTTATTTTTTTTTGTAGTTGATCTAAACATGTTTTCAATGAAACTACTTTATGCCGTCTTCAATTCCCCAATTACTTTTTTCAATGGGCTTATTTTCTCTTTAACATTATATTTAATGTAAAGTAGTTTTCTCTTCCTCCTCGTCTTCGCTCATAAAATAAACCCGTAGGGGCTGAGTAAACTAAGCAGATTTCCCACCTGCTGGTATAGCACACTAGTGATCTCATATCCCAACATATTCCCATTTCTATGTAAAACATTGAAAACATGAAAGTTAAAATAACTCGCTTAATATTTGAGTTATGAAAAAATGCATACAACAAAAATTGTAGACCATCAATAGTTAAACAAGATTGTTTCTCTAACATTTTCCGATCTGATTCATTGTACCAGAGGTATTTTGAATTTTCAAATCCTCCCCCCCCCCCTCTAAACTCCGACTATCCCAAGTCCGATTTCAGTCAATAAGAAATCTGATCTTTAGTGTTAACAAAAATAGTGAAATATATATTGTATTGATCAAATAACGATTTTCGAGAAAAGAACGTAAAAAATGAATTGATGGCGTACTCAGGCAACACATTTGCATGTATCTCGCCTAAAAAAGTAAACAATATTTGATATTTAAGCTAGGATGATTGGGTTCACAATTAAATAGCTAATTATTAATATATGAGCAGGAGTGGGTGTTTACTAAAGGCTGAAAACTAAGAAATCCAAATATCTTGTTCATGATAGAGAAAATATCTATATAACAACTTTTATAGATCATTAAATTGTTAATAAGATTGCTTCTACACTTTTTCGATTTGACGTATAACAACGGAGAATTTCGAATTTTTGAAATTCCCCCTCCCCCTCCCACTGGTCCCATTTTTCACCCGTTAACGAACTTGATCTTCATTTTTACATAAAGCGTTTAAATATTGAGTTTGGTAACTATCACACCAAATTTCCGACCACTAGAGCGTTAACAGACAAATATATATATATATATATATATATATATATATATATATATATATATATAAAATTTGGAACAGTCCTCATTTTCGTCATCCCATAGGTGGATTGGTGGATATTTGAGGAAATGTTTTCAAAATCGCGTCAACCTCAATAGCTGATTTCCCTGGGGGAGGGGCGGGGGGAGGGAATATAATAAAAACCAAAGTTGCATAGAAAACTTTCCAGAAAACGAAGAGGAAAAGCCCACAATAAAGGAACGCAATAATACTGAAACTTTTAGAGCCATAATCGAATTACCAAAAAGAAAATGAATAAACATCACGTTCCCAGTAATGAATGTATTGTAGTAAACGAAGAACTAATAGCTTAGATGACCACCATAAAAAGGGGCCAAGTCAAGGCTAACCAAGTTAGAAACCTGCATCACAATGAAAAAGCATAGTTGAAATCTAGGGACAAAAGATCGCAAAGGGTAAGGAAAAATTAATCTAACTCAATAGGAAAGTAAAAAATCATATTAAGCTGGACCTTAAAAATTATGTGAAGAAAGAGGTCAAAATAACTTGAGGAAGCACAAAATCTTTTTGCCAAGACAAGAGACAGCTTTTCACAGGCTAAGGTTGGCAATACCCACTTCAATCCATAGCAATCAATTAAAAACTCAGAGAGGCTATCAATTTTATTTTCAAAATTATATAATGACAATTTTGTGGGAAGAAGCGAAATATTTAAAGAAGAAACAAAAATCTAATAAGATCCAACTACCTCAGCAAACTAAAATACAGTAAATTATTGTTGAAAGGAATAACAAATTATATATAAATACTGGCGGAAGATTAATTTAAAACTAGAAAATGACAGAGTGCCACTAAACTGCGGCAACTAAGGTCGTTTTCCTGTCAAAGAAGAAGATAGATTAAATATTGATTATTACAACCCCCTCCCGACTTCATGGTTTCGTACGAAGATTTAAAAAAAAACGGATTTTCCCCAAAATAGAAATGTACTTATCCCCAAAGCCACAAAGCTTTCTAATGGTTACCTTCTGGCATTTAACCAGGTCCTTGAGAAATCAGAATACATGCTACAACTCAACCTTTTTTTTTGTTTTTTTTAAGGAAAATCAGCTTTTGAAATTGTACTCATAATGCAATTTTCCAAAAAAAAATTTCCTCAAATTTCCATCGATCCTATCTAGGAGATGACAAAAATGTTCAGTTCAAAACTATATATATATATATATATATATATATATATATATATATATATATATATATATATATATATTGTCTGCTACAGTGTTGTGTTGGCTCTTACAGTGGCAATTCTTGTTTGATCGTAAACAAACTCGATATATAAGCCATTCATGCAAAGCCAAAGGTCATGTTCATTAATGGCTAAAATCGAATCAGTGAGAGGAGGGAATTTCAAAAATTCGATATATTTTCGTTATAATACTTCGGATCGAAAAATTGTGTAAAACAAATCTAATAGCAAATAAAATGTACTATAAATATTGTTATATTCGTTTTTCTTTATCTGCATTTATTTATTTTTTTAGTTTCCAGCCTTCACTATACCTCCATGATTCATATCGTATTAGCAATATGCTGTTACATCATGAACCACTTTATTCCAACCTTAAATACCAAATATTGTTTTCATTGAACGTTTACTGTGTTGGACGTTTACTGGTTATATATTGGAAAAATTTTCAAACAATGAATTATGCTGGTTTTATCTTAAGAATATCACTCCTGGTCGCGTACAAAAGCCCAAAAAAATAAATTACAAACAGGGCAGCGCTCCATATAGAGATGAATTTCGGCCTATAAGTAGAAAACAAGAACCAAACTACCCATGTTCTAGTTCATGTTCAAAACATCAAATGGACTTCGGCAAGGCATATGACTCGACAGGCAGGAGATAAAGCTTGCCTCAGAGTGGAATACATGGTCTGTCTACTTGCTGGACAAGGCTGGTGTAGAGAAAATGAGGCTTGCAAGAGACAATAGAATTTTTAAGAGGATTTGGAAACACCAAAGTAAGGATTCCAAACCTCGGTGGGACTAGGTCACTTCAGAAGTCAAGCGGTAACGCGAGTTTATGGGAGGCCCTTCGATAGTTACGATATTTAGACCATAATTTGGCCATAAGGATAATTTGCTTGTATAATATATTGTTTGTTTTTTTGTTTAAAAGGTAGAATATTTATATTTAATTCTGTCAACGATCATAAATAAAGGTTATTCATTTATCACCTAAAGAAAGATACCAACAACTGTGCAAACTGCATAAAACATGTTCTCTGTTCTCTAACGAGCATGTCTTACGCAAAAGGCGTCTCCGGTTTCACCTTATGCATTTTTAGTATAGCTGCAGTTTATTGCGGCTCGAGCACCCCCTTAGAGTGACTTCCTTCTTAACTATTTGTTGACTAACATTGCGTTATTCCTTTCTTAATGAACAAGCAGATTTTTTCTACTAATTCCAGCTACTAATATATTATTGTGTGTTTACTGGTATAGCAGCTTATCTCACCATATCCTTTTACCCCAGTAAACCCCCACTTTTTTAGCAGTGCTGGGCCCATCAATTCCAGGTATTAATATAATACTGTCTTCTTATATCTCTTAAATTTAGCAATTTTCTCGAATGTATTAGTTCAGTTGACATGAACAGTAAACAACGCAGTCCTTTCTTATTATCTTCATAATTCATAGTTTTCTCCTCTCCTTTGAATTTACTTTACACTTAAAGTAAGAGGATTTAAAAAGAGTTCGCTGAAATTTCGTCCTGAAATACGTATTTGGCATCCGCCGTGTCGCTAAGATGCTTTAGGCGCCAACCATAAATTACTTACCGCACCCCTTCAAAATCTATAACTGCTTTAAGTCAGTGATATAATCTACCTTATCGTTACTGTCACCTGATGTTTATAGTTATCTTTACTATTAGGCCTATAAGCTATCTCCGACATTCCAATAACTTGTTAATAACACCTTATCATAACCTGACCGAAGGTTGTTTATCCGTTCTGTGTATGCGGTAATTAACCATCGGAGTTTCTTTATACTGTAGCCATTAAACTCACTGAGAGCACTTTTAACAGATTAATTACGGTTTATTATGAGCCATTTTCAAAAATTGAATGAAGTATTATCGCGATTAAAAAACTGAATTTGAAAGATTCAGATCAAATATTCCGATAGTGACTTTGTGCAATTATAATTATCCGAAGAACATTAAAAAGGGTCATAAACCGTCACATGTATTTATGATGCATACAATTCAATTTATCTAATACAAGACAAGTACCTTTTAATCCAAAGTGTCTTGCCTTCGGCAGGGACACCTCCGTGTATGCTAATTCCTATTAAATTAATCCATATGAGTCACTAGCTTCATTGACCAAGATAGATATCCCTAAATTTACCTGTCATGTCCTGACTGGCCAAAATTGTACACACGTTTTGATTCACTTGTCCATTTTAATGCAGCACTATTTTTGACTAAAAAACGTGTATCTGCTTACATCCCTTGACTCCCAAATCTTCGTTGACTTGAAGATCACGTAGAATTTATTGTTGGTCACTTAGAATCTAGTTGGTTCAAAATGCTCAAAAAAAAGTAGGATAACCCCCCCCCTCTTATCTGCAGCTATTCCTCTGTATGCACATATTGCGCCTATCTATGGTGGACAATAATTTGCACCTTCTATTGTCGACCAATTCCATGTTCATTTGAAAGTACTCTTTGCATAACTGAAATGGATTAGGTTAGTGGCTTATCATTTACCAAAAATACATTTTAAAGCTCTTGGAGTGATTGAACTTGGCTCTTCAAATTCAGCTTAAGATTTCTAACCTTTCAGCTGTAATTGATCCCCATACAGCGGAAGCTACTCAGAAACACACGTAGTTTTTAGCAGATTTCCCTCAAGAAAACACGGGTAACTTTAAATATTGTATAACAATTTGTGTAATAATCTTCATTCTACTAATAAAATTATATTATTTTCAATCAAACAAAAAAGAGTTGGATTCTCCATTGCTGATGAGGCAGATTTCCTTTAAAAACAGCAATCAAGGTTGCCATCAAAACGAAATTTTGTTTTACAATGTGATTCACGAATATAACGTCTATTTAAACATATACGTCTGTATATTTATGAAATGTATCTATATTTCTAAAATACATTTGTTTTAATAACTGAAACTATGCAACGATGTTCTCAAAGTACTTGCCAGAATAATGTTATATGTGTGTAATTACTTATTAGTTTAGATTTGACGTCCACTTTGTGTAATTTATGCTAATTGGAACAGGTTATTAGAGGACAGTTAACCATCCTTTTCTAGGGGTAAGGAAAAGGATTGTAGTAAGCCACCACTATGTAAAACCCTTTTCTCACGCAAACAATTAACCCACAACTCAATTAAATCAAAATTTATTAAGAACAACGCTATGGCTAACCTGAGTACAAAGTATAGTTTAATTAAAGAGATATGAATACAAATGTGTTTGAGAAGTTGACACTTCGTTTTCTGACTACAACAAAAAAAAACCCTATATTTCTATAATTAGATCTTGATATTCTTAAATATGTTCATCTTAAAAGGAATACAATAAATAAAACATGAATGACGAACTAAGTTGAGCAGTGAAATTACATTTTAAGACTCATTTCAAGGCTACAAATATAATCACGAAGTTATTAACACGTGCTCACACAATAACTCACAGCTTAACTCATTCATCTCGTTTTTATTTATAATGTGACTCGCGACAATGACTACATTTTTTTTTTTTTTTTAGAATCTTCAGTGAAAATCTTTTCCACTTGTCAAATATAAATACATGAATATAAATTTTACCAGGTTGCCAAGATTAGTTTTTGCAAATATAGGAAACTCGAAGTTTCCCCCTTGAACACATGTGCTGAATTTCATGAAAACAAAAAAAGGACGGAAGAGATGCAATTCCCCGTGTCCTCTGCAAGAGGACAACCAACGATAATGGTATCAGGATCAGATAATTGGCTCTATGTCAATGTGTAAACTGTTAGTGACTTATCCCTTGGTTTATGTAAGCTAACTAATAGTAAGAAAGATAAGTGTTAACCAGCATAATTAAACCAACTAAAGTATATTACACTATAAATATATACTTCGAATAAGAATAAATTGCGTTACACACATATTCGTTGTATAACAATGAAAAAAACGAGATACAGGGAGTAAACTGTGCTAGAACTCAATAATTTATTCAGATTTAAACGAACGAACTGAATTCGAAAAAAAAAAAACAATTAAAGGTAACTCAAATTAGGCTATAGGCTGCGTTACTATTCTTTAAAGCGTAGACGGGTGGAGGTTTTAAAGGAGGCCAGAATTAAAAATCATGACATTTCGTTTCCTATTTTTTTTTTTTTTTTGGAAAATATGCACATGACGGTTGTTTATTTTGTCTTTAAGAATAATTAATATTTGACGGATACAATTATAACTATGTTTTGTATAAACGATATTTACACAAAAAATACCAAATAATTAAATAATAATGCGTAATGACTGAACTATAACATAAATTATAAAGTTCATTAAAAATCTTGTAGTCGAACTGGAAAGCGACCCAGTAATTAGTTGAATATCACGATATTTCTTTTTCATTGTTTTCTTTAATATATAAATAAAAAGGTAGGTTTTATGTCATTTAGATTGATAAAAATATTTGAATTGAATCAATTTGTAAAAGAGAACTGCATAAAATACTATATTTATTTATTTATGAGCACCACAACAAAGGCGCTTTACTAAAGTCCAATATTATAAAACAAAATCAAATAACAAAAATATAAAGGATATAAATCCAATATTACCTTGTAACATAAAAAGTAAGTATAACAGTTCAAGAACAATATATATATATATATATATATATATATATATATATATATATATATATACTAGCTCAGATACCCGGCTTCGCCCGGGAATTGATTTGAATCTGAATGGAGATGGTATTTTTTTGGCAAGGCTTTGCTTTGCACAATATTTTGACATTTACCAGTCCCAGTGTTTAGGGTTAATACCCGTTGTTGGCATTTGTTAATAATAAAATTAATTTTTTATGTAAGACTTAACTGGTCTCCATATTATCATATTTCCCGTCTCCTGTGCACAGATTTGAATTATTAAGGACAAAATATTAACATAGATTTCAATTAATTTTTCCAGGTGAGGTACCTGGGATTTCATGATGGAAAGAATTGTTGAGCATATCAATATTTCTACCCAAATTACTTGCTTCATAAATTGTTTCCAAAAGAATGTATAAAACAAAAGTTACTCTAAATAACAAAGTAAACAAATTTTGTTATGTGCACCTTTGTCGAAAAACAAATAGACAATGAAATATCGCGAATTTTAATTTCAGGCCTCCTTTATAACCCCCACTCCCGTTCTAATCTAAAAATTTTAATATAGTTTATAATCATGGAAGAATTAATGCTAATTGACATAGCGAGTTTTTTTAAGTTCGGTTTAATCGTTAGCGCCCAATGAAATAGTTGACTCCCGCTTTAGTTTATAGTGTATATCTCGTTTATACTTTGTTAAAAGACAAAAATGAATATCACAAAAGTTACTCTAAATAACAAAATAAACAACTTTTATCATGTTCATATTTGCCGAAAAAAGAATAGAAAACGAAATAAAGCTATTTTTTAATTCAGGCCTCCCTTACAACCCCCACTCCTGCCCGTCCCTAAAAATGTTGGTATGGCTTGTTATAATGAGAGCGTTAGTGCTAATACATATACCGATTTTTATTTATTTCGGTTGGGTATTTTGTCCCAAATAAAATTGTTCACTTCCGCTATAGGTTTTAGCGTATATCTCGTTTATAATTCGGTATACAAAAAAAATGTATATGACAAAAGTTACTTTAAATAACAAAATAAACAACTTTTGTTATGTTCATATTTGCCAAAAAACCAATAAGAAACGAAATATCGCTATTTTTAATTTCAGGCTTCCCTTATAACCCCCACTCCTGTTCGTCTGAGAGAATATTAATATAGCCTAAAGTCTAAGTTGGGTTAGTAGTAATATACATACCAAGTTTCATAAAATTCGGTTCAGCCGTTTTTGCGTGAAAAGGTAACAAACAAACAAACAAACAAACAGACACCAAAGAAACAAAATGCAGTTATGGTGTCTATGACATGTGAAACGAAAAGTTATCGTGAAATTTCGCGAAAAAAATCAATGTACAGACAGAGGTTACAATTTTATATATATATATATATATATATATATATATATATATATATATATATATATATAATATAAACAAGGGTGTGAGAATTATATGTAATATAATTTGGTTATTCTTTAGTAGAACCTTAATGGATCATTTATATTTCTTTGAATATGATAATTATTTTTAAATATTTAAAGATCGCTTGAGACGGTTTTTGCAGTGTAATAATCCTTGTACGTCGTAAGGTTTCTTTGCTATTCGTGTTCTGGAGTCTGTAAGAATGTGTTTGATTGTAAATACCTATTACATGTATTGCAAGTCGGCGGCTCTGCACTAGTCATTATAATTATCTAGACTTCAGTTGGCGATGGTACGTAGCATACTGAAATGAAACAAGCTATATCTCATATAGCTTTCTAGACTTCACAGTAATATCAGTATTTTTTTACGAATTAACGGAGGTGATTCGTCGATTTTAACTTTGTTTACAAATCGTGATGTGGCTCAGGTTAATCATGTGAGTTAAGACAAAGGTCTTAACCTCATTTGGTAAACTCGATATTAGGACGAACTCATTAAATAAAATCCTGGTTCCCACCAATAAATCCAGAATAAAAATAAGTTAGAACTTCACTATTCATTATTAAGGCAAGGACCGTAAAGAGAAATATTGAATTTAAAACCCAAAATAGTGTATCCATAAACCTGCTCGATGGCATATAGTTGTAGCAAGTGTAGGTCGAGCGAAACAGGTAGGTATAAATAGAACCAATTGGACTACTGCTTTTGAATATCGATTTAAAAAATTTAGAATAATTAGCTGTTCTCAGTGAACTCTCGATTTGCATATCAATCTCGATGTGGCTTGTCTAGAGGAAGGTAATTAACCCTATGGATTTTAATTGCATTTATTCATGAGGTATAATTATGCTCTAGAAGAAGTATCAAGGGGGCGTGAAAAGTTTAGAGCTACATTTAATAAAAGCGAAAGGGTTTTTTTTATTGTTCTTCGGTCATTAATTGATATAAACTAAGAAAATAAATAATTTAGCTTCTTCGTAAACAGCTCCAACATAATATCATATCATTTTGTCAAGTAGTACTCGACATTTTATCTTCATTCTTCAGTAACTGATCGAATTATTCAATGTTAATTCAATAATATTTAAGCAACAACAAGATTTGAATAGTTTAAACCTCCTTTAATATGGGTGGAACTGAAAAATATAGCAGAACCACTCTTGTTCTCTAGAATTATTGCTCTTTAGATTTTTTTCGTAAATAAAATATTAAGCAAGTTATTTGTACATTCTTGTTTTCTGCCTACAGTAAACCCCTACATTTGCTGATTGGATTTTTACTTATTGTATGTATAGGAAATAAATGGTGATATCAGGTCATATATGGTGATAGCTTAATAAAGAATGGTAAATCTGCTTAGTTTACACAGCTCTTGTGTGAAAACTTCTTGTCTTCTCGCCAGCACTCATTGGCTTTGGCTTTGGAGAAAAGCAATGGGAAAATGATAAATTTCGTGGAATATATACACCCTGTTTTTCACTATTCGATAAAATCGTATCAGTAACCAATTTTATCTAGTTTGTTAATCACTATTTACTAAAATTGTATGAGCAACCAATTTTAAGCTATAGTTCAATAGCGGATGGTATTTCAAACTGAATATAAAATTGTAAAACATATGATATTTAAAAAAGAAACAATAATAATATAAAATTAAATAGAATGCTTCGACCGCTGATCCATCTTAGTGGCAATCGCAACCTAATGTACTTCCCTTAGTTGTTTGGTTCAACCTCTTTATATTTAGGATTTTTCTTCTTTTTTATATTAGAAATTCAGTGTAGTCATATAATTGATCTTAGATGGAAATTCATAGGTCCTAGTTACTATATTTCCGTAATTAGTTATTTTATTTATTATGTTTTGTAAGTTAATTTTGTTGAATTGCAGATAGTAATACTTCTGACATCATTTTAATTAAGTAAATAAGTATATTGGACAACACAAATTTATATTTAAATATTATATTTTTAAATTTTATACAATTTATTGAAACCACTTTTAATAACCATTCTGAAACTTTTAATGTAAGCGGTGGCTATTTTTTCATGTTGGTCTATAATTACGTAATATGTAATATATAATTACAGCTGCAACTCCAAGGTCGAATCTAGGTAAGAAGTAAGGATACATTTGATTTAAAAACTTTTAAAATGGACACCTTAAAAAAAATAGGAATCTTAAACACTGTGAAATAAACCATATAACTATAAGTCCGTCACGCAGAGGCTGCGTAAACTAAGCAGATTTCCCATGTGAAGTTTTACAATAGAGAAATCTGCATACTGGTAACCAGAGTTGGGCAAAATGTAATTTTAACTACAACTACTAACTACAATAACTTTGGCAGAAAGTAGTTAAAACTAATAACTACTGTTGTAGTTAATTACTTTTGTAGTTAACTACATGTTTCTAACTACTATTTAGTAGTTAAAAATGTTTAATTACTTTTGTAGTTAACTACAAAAGTAGTTAACTACAAAATTAGTTAATTACAAAAGTAGTTGGTAGTTAAGATTACTAACTACTAACTACTTTTTATTTTTTTTCCTTTTTTTTTAATTTGGCATAGCGATATTAATCAATACAATATTGCAACACAATTTTACTGCTGTATGTTTTAGTGTTTAACATCTTCTGAGACAGTTTAACTACAGACTTTATAGCAGGGGGAGACTAAACCTATGGGCTCAGTTAAACCATAAATTAGTATGCCAATAATGTACTAAAATAATAATTGGTGTCTTGTCAGGTACATTTCATAGTTCACATGAGGTGAAAACAAGCCTAAATTAAATTACTACGCTGATTAATTATTATTTGTGTGTGTGAGTGTGTGTATAGTTTTTAGGGGGGATTCATGAGGTTTGGTCAGTTATTAGCCAACACTTTGCATGTATAATCTTACTGCTGTGTGTGTGGTTATTTAAGCGCTCGCTAAAGTGTTTTTGGTTATTTCATTTTCAGAAACATGATACCAATACTAAACAAAAGTGTCCAAAGTACAAAAGTGGTATACTTTAAAAATACAAAACATTAAATACCATTAGTACATGAATTGTTCTCTTCAACGGGATTTTTTCGTAAGGTACACTCTTAGTTGATATGGGCATTTTGCCTATGTATTTGCAAATCATACCGATATCTCTCCTGTAATTAATCCTGCTTAAAACTTCCCCCACCTTATTATTACTGTTATTATACGAGGGGGCGTGGTGGTGTTGGGGGGGGGGGATATCCTCTCTGTGAATCTCGGGTTGTGTTTTTAAAGGTCCGACAGTTACTTTATATTGAAAATGTTGCCTAATTCTGTATGATAAGATATTATAAACAAATGAACCTGTTCTTTTCTTTGCATGTATTAGTAAAATAAACTGGCAGTCCTTTTATATTTTTTTAATAAAAGGTAGTCCAAATTAGCATAATATTTTGTGGGATTTTAACAAACAATTAAGACATTAGAGAAATAACTTTATTACAAAACAATCCATTCAAATAAATAATAACAATGCATAATTACAATTTTTTTGTTTAAAATAGTTAAATATGTAAAAAATGAAAAAAAAAATATGTTTAGTTAGAGTGAAATACATTAAATAACAAACAATTGTTATTAAAGGATCTCATACAATGAACTGAGATTTTGGGTCAACCAAAAGTTTTGAAACACAAATATGCATCTCATGCTTACATTTTGAGCAGTATATAAATTGCACATGAAACTTGTGGCACTTAGTCGAAACCTTTTCCACGAAATGTAAGCCCCAAGAATGAGAAATAAAGGTGCACAGAAATTTTGTGGCTCGTTTGGAAGACACGCAAATGCCAAGTAAAAAAAAAAAAATGCATTTGGGAAACTCAGGTATTCAGTTGAAGAATATTCCTTTGCCTAAAATTACATAGACTTGGAAAGATCAGAGACAAAAGAGTTTATAAAACTTCTGACATGTGAGCAAGTATGATATAAGACATTCTTAGTTATGGATCAGACCTATTATGAGAGAGAGCCAGCAGCTGTAGCCTATAAGAGGTTCCATTGAACTCACTTCTTAACAATAGTGCCTATATTTTACTATAATTACCTCAACTTTAACCTTGGCTATGTACTACGAAATTGTTAATTACAGATAACAGGGAAAATTGCATTAAAGTGCAAAATTTTATTAAAGACAAGAGTCAAAATGTCATTTTGAAATAGTGTAAAACTTTTGGTTCACATTTTATCATCTACCAATCTGACTTCTTTCCCCTGTTAACTCTGAAGAAAAGACCCAAGAATTTCTTGGACTTTTTCTTGACAAGAAATCCCCTCCCCTCCACAAGGACCACCTCAGAATTTGTCTAAGAGTTCAGTAAACCGATAGTTGAATTTGTAGTTAACTCACTGACACAGTAGTTAATTACAATAGTAGTTAACTATCCTGGTAATTGACTACTTTTTTTAGTTAACTACCAACTAGTAGTTAGTAGTTAAAATTCTAACTACTTTTTTTAACTAGTAGTAAGTAGTTAAAAGAATAACTACAATTATTGTAGTTAAAAGAAGTAGTTAACTACATTTTAAGTACTAACTAGTAGTTATTAATTGCTCAATTAGTTAGCTAATTGTAGTTAGTAGTTAAAATGTAGTTAACTACTGAAATTAGTTAACTACTGCCCAACTCTGCTGGTAACACAATACCACCCTGATTAAATACAAACGGTAATGAGAAATCTTTCAGTTAATTAAAATAAATTCCCAACTGAAACGGCTTCTGAATTGTAAGAATAATTTATATTTTAATAACTCAAATTTTAGTAGTCCAAGAACTAAAGAAGGGGGGGGGGCGGATGAACAGAACGTATGTATTTTCATAAATCTCGCAAAGTAACGAAGGTAAGGTAAGGTAAGGTTAGAAAGGACAGGTAAGGTTAGAAGAAGCCTCCCACCTGAGCCGACGGAAATGGCCGAACTAATCCGTACGATACCCGACCACGGACTTCATAAAAATGCAAATATCTCGGTTAATATTCAAGATAGAGAATAAATGTATAGAACAATATTTATAGTAACTTTAATTTTCAATAAGGTTGGTTCTATACAATTTTTCGATCCGATGCATAATAACGGAGATATTTTGATTTTTCGAAAATCCACCCCCTCTAAACCCCCCCTCCCACTGGTCCGATTTCATCCATTAACGAACTTGATCTGTCTTTTTACATAAAACGGTTAAATATCGAGTTTCGTAACGATCAAACAAAAATTGCGACCGCTAGAGCGTTAACAGACAAATATATATATATATATACTAGCTCAGATACCCGGCTTCGCTCGGGAATTCATTTGAGGCCGAATGGTGATAGTATTTTTTTGGCAAGGCTTTACTTTGCACAATGTTTTGACATTTACCCGTCCCAGTGTTTAGAGTAAATACCCGTCGTTTCTGTGGATTTGTTTATAATAAAATTATTTTTTTATGAAAGACTTCACTGTCCTCCATATTGTCATATTTCCCATTTCCTGTGCATTCTGCATAGATTTGAATTAGTAGTTTTTAACGTATAACTCATTTATACTTAGGTATACGACGAAAGTGTATATAACAAAAGGTACTCCAAATAACAAAATAAACAATTTTTGTTATGTGCATAATTGCCGAAACCTCAATAGGAAACGAAATATCACTATTTTGAATTTCAGGCCTCCCTTATAACCCCCACTCCTGCCCGTCCCCAGAAATGTTAGTATGGCTTATTATAAGGAAGGCGTTAGTGCTAATACAAATACCGAGTGTTTTATTTAGTTCAGTTGAGTCTTTTGTGCCAAATAAAATTGTTGGCTCCCGCTATAATTTTTAGCGTATAACGTCTTTATACTTCGGTATACGACGATAGTGTATATAACCAACGTTTCTCTAAATAACAAAATAAACAACTTTTGTTATGTGCATATTTGCTGAAAAAGCAATAGGAAACGAAATATCGCTATTTTTAATTTCAGGCCTCCCTTATAACCCCCACTCCTGTTCGTCTTAGAGAATATTAATATAGCCTAAAGTCTAAGTTGGGCTAGTAGTAATGTACATACCAAGTTTCATAAAATTCGGTTCAGCCGTTTATGCGTGAAAAGGTAACAAACAAACAAACAAACAAACAGGCACGAAAGAAACAAAATGCAGTTATGGTGTCTATGACATGTGAAACGAAAAGTTATCGTGAAATTTCGCGAAAAAAATCAATGTACAGACAGAGGTTACAATTTTCTATATATATATACTAGCTCAGATACCCGGCTTCGCTCGGGAATTCATTTGAGGCTGAATGGTGATAGTATTTTTTTGGCAAGGCTTTACTTTACACAATGTTTTGACATTTACCCGTCCCAGTGTTTAGAGTAAATACCCGTCGTTTCCTTGGATTTGTTAATAATACAATTATTTTTTTTATGTAAGACTTCACTGTCCTCCCGTCATATTTCCCGCTTCCTGTGCATTATGCATAGATTTGAATTAGTAGTTTTTAACGTATAACTCATTTATACTGAGGTATTCGACGAAAGCGTATATAACAAAAGTTACGCCAAATAACAAAATAAACAACTTTTGTTATAGGCGTAATTGCCGAAACCCCAATAGGAAACGAAATATCACTACTTTTAATTTCAGGTCTTCCTTATAACCCCCACTCCTGCCCCTCCCTAGAAATCTTAGTATGGCTTGTTATAATGAAAGCGTTAGTGCTAATACACATACCGAGTTTTATTTATTTCGGTTGTGTCTTTTGTCCCAAACAAAATTGTTCACTTCCGCTATAGGTTTTAGCGTATATCGCGTTTAAACTTCGGTATACGAAAAAAGTGTATATAACAAACGTTACTCTAAATAACAAAATAAACAACTTTTGTTATGTTCATATCTGCCGAAAAACCAATAGAAAAAGGAATATCGCTATTTTTAATTTCTGCCTTCCCTTATAACCCCCACTCCTGCCTGTCCCTACAAATGTTGGTATGGCTTGTTATAATTAAAGCGTTAGTGCTAATACATATACCGAGTTTTATTTATTTCGGTTTGGTCTTTTGCCCCAAATAAAGTTGTTCACTTCCGCTACAGGTTTTAGCGTATATCTCGTTTATAATTCGGTATACGACAAAAGTGTATATAACAAAAATTACTCTAAATAACAAAATAAACAACTTTTGTTATGTTCATATCTGCCGAAAATGCAATAAGAAACGAAATACCGCTATTTTTAAATTCAGGCCTTCCTTATAACCCCCACTCCTGCCCGTCCCTAGAAATGTTAGTATGGCTTGTTATAAGGAAGGCGTTAGTGCTAATTCACATACCGAGTTTGGTTTAGTTCGGTTGAGTCTTTTGTCCCAAATAAAATTGTGGACTCCCGCTATAGTTTTTAGCGTATAACTCATTTATACGTCCGTATATGGCAGAAGTGCATATAACAAAAGTTACTCTAAATTACAAAATAAACAACTCTTGTTATGGGCATATTTGCTGAAAAAGCAATAGGAAACGAAATATCGCTATTTTTAATTTCAGGCCTCCCTTATAACCCCCACTCCTGTTCGTCTTAGAGAATATTAATATAGCCTAAAGTCTAAGTTGGGCTAGTAGTAATGTACATACCAAGTTTCATAAAATTCGGTTCAGCCGTTTATGCGTGAAAAGGTAACAAACAAACAAACAAATAAACAAACAAACAAACAAACAAACAAACAGACACGAAAGAAACAAAATGCAGATATGGTGCCTATGACATGTGAAACGAAAAGTTATCGTGAAATTTCGCGAAAAAAATCAATGTACAGACAGAGGTTACAATTTTATATATATATAGATATATATATATATATATATATATATATATATATATATATATATATATATATATAATTTTGAACGGACCTCATTTTCGTCATCTCCTGGGTAGGATCGATGGACATTTGAAGAAATTTTTCGAAAATCGCGTCATGAGTACGACCTCAATAGCTGATTTCCTTTAAGGGAAATCTTCTAAAAAAAGGTAAGCCTAATGTTTTAAGACAATAAACTTCAAGTTGTAGTTTGGCCATCTCGAAGGTGGAAACCGTTGCCCAGCGTAAGAACTATTTAATAAATAGAAAGGATTTTCGAAGCAACCTACATTCGCCATCATTGCTTTATTAAATAGTTATGTTCAAATACATATATATACTCCCAAACAGATATAAAACAGTCAATCAGTCATCAATTAGGAATTGCAACCATTTCAAAACAACATGATTACTTATTGTTTCCTGGCGCCTTCCGATCTATCAACACTCCTCTGAAGGAGTTTTATCTGCCAATAATTAGAATATTATCACGCATGTGTTGCAAAGCTCCCACGTGAAGGATGAAGCTACAGTGTGTTATAAGAGTATCGACCATGCAATCTCTTTTTCTCATTTTATATGTACCTTAGGTAAAAACAACGAGGAACTTAAGCTGGAAAAGAAATTAGAATTAAGCAATAGGTTTGATGAGCTTACTGCTCAAGGCTGAAGAATGAGTGATGGTTTATGAAAGGATTCAAATAAAAAATCATACAAATTATTTGTTTTTTTTACCCCCCCCCCCACTTGAATAAGTCCCAAAAGACCACGAGGTCATAAGTCAAAATACCATTCATAAAAATTAAAAATTCTGATTGTTGAAATCCCTACGAAATTCGAGGAGTACGCACGTTGTCTGCGATGAGCTATGCCTTGTTGTTATATGGTATTTGATAGGAATAATCTTGTTTATTGAGATATATGTAGATTATAAGAGATAGACAGAGAAAGTGAGAGTGAGAGATGATTATGGGTAGTTTTTTTTTTAGACTCGTTTCGTAATGAATTCTCAATAGCTGCTTGTTGAAATGTTTAATAGTTCGAGCCTCCTCCTATTTAGTCCTTGTTAGCAGATTTCCCTTAAGGGAAATCAGCTATTGAGGTCGTACTCATGACGCGAGTTTCGAAAAATTTCTTCAAATGTCCATCGATCCTACCCAGGAGATGACGAAAATGAGGTCCGTTCAAAATTATATATATATATCTATATATATATATATATATCTATATATATATAGATATATATATATATTTGTCTGTTAACGCTCTAGCGGTCGCAATTTTTGTTTGATCGTTACCAAACTCGGAATTTAATCGTTTTATGTAAAAAGGAAGATCAAGTTCGTTAATGGCTAAAATCGAACCAGTGGGAGGGGGGGTTTAGAGGGGGGGGGGGTTTCGAAAATTCAAAATATCTCCGTTACCATACGTCGGATCAAAAATGTGTATAGGACCAATCTTATTGCAAATTAAATTTACTATAAATATTGTTCTATACATTTATTCTGTATCTTTAATATTAACCGAGATATTTGGATTTGTATTGTGAGTGTGGTTGGCTATGTTTGGGAGTTTCCGCCGAGCGCACTAGCGCTAGTGTGGCCATTTCACTAACTATTCGTCCTCGTTAGAATAGGTTATTACTAGGCAGATTTCTCTATTGTAAAACTTCACGTGGGAAATCTGCTTAGTTTACGCAGCCCCTGCGTGACGGACTTTTTTTCTATTGTGTGTGTGAGTTATTTTAGGCTACTTTATGTTTTTTATCTATGCTGATATTGACTTTATCACCAGTATTATCGCTGTTTTCATTAGATGTATTATTCCTAACACTTTCATGCATTAGCATTAATGAACTATTAGTTTTCTAAAAGTGTTTCGTCTACAATTTAGTAGGATATTTAGATCTTTGTTCATTTTCCCGTTATTTAATTGTCTCCTATAATACACAAACCTTCTAACATAACAAATTTAGTGGAAACAAGATAAAAAGGGACTAACTAACCCACATGCTGGTATGAGACACTATTGATCTCCCCATATATTTTCATTTTCTAAGTAAAAAGTTGAGCAAAAGTGGGCTTTACTCAAGGCTGAAGACAAGAAAATACTAATAATACGATTAATATTTAAACTATGAAAAAATGTATAGAACAACTATTGTAGAGCTAACAACTAATAACAATAGCTAACAATAATAGCTTAATAATAATAATAATAAGAAAGGACTGAATCATACAAATATCTTGGTTTTCAACAGCATCTGAAAATAGCGAAAAAGGATGTAAAAGACCTATTAAAAAATGAATTTATTAAGCGCTTGCGACTTATTTTTAACAGCTATCTTTCAAGCCGCTATAAAATAAAATCAGTTAATACATGGGCGATACCATCTCTTATCTATAGTTTTGGCATAATAAAATGGTCTGACACTACTCTTGATGAGTTGGATAGACTCATAAGAACGGAGATGACAAAAGCCAGAATGCACCATCCGATTTCATCTATGGTCAGGCTGTATTTATCGAGGAAACAAGGAGGACGAGGCCTTCTCAACATCCGAAACCTATGTCGGTCTCAGGAAGTTAACCTGAGACATTACATAAGATCGAATGATAGCCACGTCTTCAAAGAAATAGTTAAACTTGATGACGGGTTTACGGCCTTGAACTTGAAATGTAGTAACAATCCTGAAGTTAAAAATGAATCCCACTTTCTTTCAGAATGGCAAAGTAAGGAACTTCATGGTCGTTACTACACTCGCCTTTATGACTCGGAGGTAGACTTGGCTTATTCTGTCGCGTGGCTGACGTCTGGAAAGCTGTTTTCAGAAACAGAAGGTTTCATTACAGCTATCCAAGACCAAGTGATTGCCACCAGATCATACAGACGTCATATCCTCAATGACAGTAGTGTCTCAGACAAATGTAGATTATGCAACAAAGCTTATGAATCCATTCAACATATTACGGCAGGATGTGAAATACTTGCTGGATCCGAGTACTTACAGAGGCACAATAACGTGGCAAAAGTATACCATCAAGCTCTAGCAGAGAAATTCGGCATGGTAGGCAGTAAGGTCGCTTATTATCGCTATAATCCTCAAACATTATTGGAGAAAGATAATATAAAGATGTATTGGGACGAAGCGATGATAACTGACCATACTGTGCACCATAACAAACCGGATATTCTCATTATTGACAAGATCAATAAGACTGCTGATATTATTGACATTGCAGTGCCCAATGATGAGAATATTCGAAAATCCCATGCCGAAAAGTTAAGAAAATATCAAGAATTGGCTATCGAGCTCAAAGAGGTATACAAACTGAAATCTGCCATAGTTACGCCTATTATAGTAAGTTCAAATGGACTAGTGCCAAAAACAACGATAGCAGGCACCAAGAACTTGAATCTGCCAACAGCAATTATAAAAGAAGCACAGCAAGGGGTACTTCTTGATACTGCTAGAATCGTGCGAAAATTTTTAAATTCCCCTTAATATGTCACACTCACAAACTCCATATCGGTTGGATTTTCCCCCGATATGGATTTTACTCCAGTTTTCACTGAGTATAAACCTCCCCCATAATAATAATAATAGCTTAATAGAACTAATAGCTTAACAATATTGGTTCTACAACATTTACGACTCTGCGAATCATAATAACAGAGAAATGCTAAATTTTCAAATTCCCTCCCCCCCATCTCGTAGCATGTCCGATATCAGTCATTAACGACTGTGATCTTTTGTGTTGAATTAAAAGCTTGAATACAGATTATGGAATAGATCAAATCGACATTTTCGAGTACAGAACATAAAATCTTAAGTGATAACGTCATCACACAACGTATTCGCATGTATCTTACCAAGTAAAAGTTGTTGTTCTATACATTATTTTCTTAGCATAATTATTAAGCGAGATATTCGACCATTCTTGGAAAAGATTGTATATGAGAAAAATAAATTAATAATGTGTCATACGTGGGAAATCTGTTTATTTTACTCAGCCCCTTGCGTAGCGGACTTTTTTTTCCGTTAATTTATCGATAAATCAAACATTAAACATAATGTTAGTAAATTTTTCCATTTTATGATAGGAAAACATATTTTATTTAATTTCGACAATACAAAATTATGTTGGTTTATGATGGACTTAAATTTGCATAATGGTAAAAAAAAAAATAAATAAAAAAAAAAAAACTGCCCAGAGATACTGTGCTAATAATTGCAATACCTTATCCATTTTTTGAGGTGCTGGATGGCAAAGGAATCATTATCTCAGGTAAGAAAAAATGCCTCGTTCAGGCGGAGAACAGTGAAGGAACGAGGCGTTTTGTCTTACATGCAATACCTTAGATACCTTCGTGATTTATGCAGGGGTAAACCGCATTAAGTAGCAAGTACTTTAATTCTTCTGTAATAATGTTCTGTAATGGTCATGTATTTCCGTAAACCAATATAAATCAATTCAATATAGTTTTCGGGCAAGTACAATATGTATATCTGTATTTTATCTACGTACCAGCAGAAACGTATTGGCCCCTTCTTACTTTGGATCAATTGATTTAATCTGCAAAGTTATAAATATTTCGGTTTAGTTAAATCTATGTGATTACTCTTTGCTTGCTTAGAGCTTATTGTAATTCTAATACAAGAATTATCTATATCTTATTTATCAGCTTCCTCAGATGTAGCAATATTTTCAGATAATACTTCTGTTTGGATTATAAATGGATAGCAATGTTTTAGGAACTTGTTAGTATTATAGGATCTAGCATACTTTTAGTTCTAAGGTATTTATCTCTCACGTTGAATGGCATAAAATGACAAGTTTTGAAGACGTGCATTACGTTCCCGTCATGAAAGGAGTTGAGCAATCAGCTAATGAAGAAATAAATAAACGGAGTGAGTATAATATGGTTATTTACATCTTCATTTCATATATGGAATCGGATCTTGTGAGAATGATTTCATAAATTCTAAACATTTCACATCATAAATTAAAATTATTGATTTTGATTGATACCCACGGGTGGCAAGTTTTAAGGAATGGTTTTGTGACAAATTGAGTAACGAAGTAGTTAAAGCGGAAAATATTCAAAATGAAATCCGATCACAACTTGTACATTTCTCTAGCGTTTCCTGCACAAAAACATTTTGTGCCAATATATTGTAACCCAATAGGTAATTGTACATTAAATTTTACAGGTAAGAATCAAGTACCTTACCTGTAATGTTTCCTCCATCATCTACTCCTCAAAATCGTTACTTTTTAATATTATCTATCTTTATAATTAAAATAAACTGGAGGATTTAAAAACATCTATTAATTTCTGAAGAGCTATTTTAAAAAAGTCCGTCACACACGGGCTGCGTAACCAACTTCATTATAAAAGATACATGCAAATATGTTCTGGTGCCCCCCCCCCTCTTAAGTTCTTCGACTATTAAAATTAGGTTTATTAAGATAAAAGTCATTCTGATTCATTATAAATTACTGTACTAGATATAGTAAATAGTTTTCATAAAAATTAACATGTTATATTGTGATATGTTTCAGTAATTTTTTTCCTTTCCGGTGAGGGGTTGGCAGACCTGTTTGTTTATATTTCAGACGCTTTCCGTCATTGAAATTGACTGAAGGATTTCTCATTACCTTTTGTATTAATTCACTTAAAATTCACGATATTGTGTTACCAGTATGTAGATTTATCTATTACTAAACTTCACGACGGAAATCTGCTTAGTTCACGCAGGCCCTGCGTGACGGACTTAATTTAATATAAATTGATGAACCCCTAAATAAAGTCTATGGTTTACTCTATTATAGGCATTTTGTAGGCAGAACGAAAGAAAGTTCAATCGTCCTGTATTCCAAATAGCTGATTTCCCTTAAGGAAAATCTGCTAAAAGCAAAATTAGTTACATAAATTTGTATTCATGACAATCGATATATGCACTCGTTATAGCATATTATAAATTGTATTAAAATTTGATGACTTTTATTTGTTAACTTCTACGAACTGCTACTGAGGCTAATTGGGTATATCACTTGAATATTCATGATTAGACTTTGAATCTAGGACTTTACCTAGATCTCTTTTGAACGCTTAGGAATTCATATTACAGTTCCATAATATTTTCTATATTTCAGCTATAATAGTTTCTACAAATTAAGCATTCTCAATAAAGAAGTTGCCTTAAGCTATTGCAAATTTGCTATTTCAGGGCAACCATGTGAAGTAGACGTTCCGGCAGAAATTAGATTTGCCATCACATTTTTCCCTGGGCACATTTTGGAAAAGTGTTGAGTATTTTTCTCCTTTCCAATAGGTACTATTTATTGAGCTCGTCACTGTATGACCAGTGTTTTGTATAATTGCACAGTTTTCTCTTATTTTGTTTTGTTATTATTGTTATTTATTAACGTCCACTTTTTGATACTATGGCTAATTGAGACGGGATATCTACAGGTTACTACCCTTTTCTAGAAATTAATCTTAAATAACAGTTTTTGAAAACTCCTTTACTGTGCTTTGATGGAAAAAAATAGTTTACTTGATTTGTATGGATTTGATTAGCCAGATATACAGAATCCAAAGCTCCTAACATATGTATAATTTTTAAGTGTAAATACCCTTTTACGCCTCAAAGAGATAAAATCACAAAAATTCGTCTACATATTAAAACGAGAGCTGAGGTTAGCCTTGAGTGTTAAGGTATTGGTTTTATTATACTTGTAACACTATGAAGATCTTTATAAACAAGTTTATTATTTTATTGTTTCAGGAGGTTTGGGAGTACGCCATGTGCAGGCATGCATCCTCTTCGTTGGTCTCACTCTTGCCTATTCCCTCAGAGTGAACCTCTCTGTAGGAATAGTAGCTATGACGGACAATAAAATAAACCCTGACGTTCAGGTAAAATGCTTATAATTCATTGGATATAAAGGGAAATACCATTGATTCCCGCTGTAAATCGTGTCATATTTAATTTATAATTATACAGAATATAGAATAGATGTTTCTAATGAGAGAATCTAAATTTGCAGATCATTTTTAAACATAATGAACCTTTAATAATTAAACTAGAAAAAAATGAGCTCCATTAAAGCCATGTGTCATTGATGTTTGTATAACATTTTAATTATATTGAGATATTTGTAGAAAATCATTGATTGATTTTGGGGGTCTATAGCAAGAGGAAGAGCGTCCGACAGATAGAATAGATCACTGGAAAGGCTAACGCACCAGCCCGCTGCCAGAAAGATCTCAAGAGGGGAGACAATCTAAGAAACGTGCACGTCTATCACTGATTTTAGATCATGACCCCTCTGAACTCTATTGTGTGGACACAGTGATGTTTGATGAATGGGACATTGAACGCTATAAGCATATTTATTGGTTCCAAATTATTTTTTTTATTTTTGTTCTTCGGTTAATGCGTGTTCTTATCGTTATCGGTTTAATTCACATTTATAAGCATTAAAAAAAAAATAATTTTAAAAATGGACTGAAGATGGGTAAAATACATAGCCGTAACCCTCCTATTGGCTTAATAGGTTCCAGTGTGCCGCAGTTCAGCGACTGCCAGGACATTTATTCCATTGAATAACCGAAAAATTTACTTTTCCTAACTCGTGGCTTCTGCATCCTGAAGACCTTTTAAACATTCTGGAAAGCTTTTTAGGCAATTTTCAATTATAACTGTAGTCAAATGTACACCAGTTCTATGTAGAAGATAAGGACAACGACTGTACAAAACAGAATTATGATATTGTGTGCGTGAAGTTTATTATAACCTGAAATTTAACGATTTAGAGAAAGAGGAAAATTTAGCATTCTAAGCATCGCCGTTATAATAAGTTGGATTGAAACGTATTGTTGCGAAAATTACGCATAGTTAATCAGGTGTTTAAGAAGTACGAAGAAATGAAGGCGTCCCCTGTAGGGAGCTGCGACATGGTCAAGTCGAGAATCTTCGGAACCGACGGGTAGTCTGGATCCTTCGAGGAGGTGCCCGAGATATATAAAAGCCGCCCAACAGTCAGTTAATTCTCAGTTTCAGGGAATAACAGTTCGTTCAGTGCACCACAATGCCGTGTTCTTCTGAAAAACAGTGCAGTGCTGTGTTCTTGTGAAGTTCAGTGCAGTGCCGTGTTCTTGTGAAGATCAGTGCAGTGCTGTGTTTTGTGAACTTCAGTGATTCGCGTGATCGTGAGTTAGGAAGTGTTCACCAACAATCGACTCTAGTCAAAATATATATATATTTATGTATAATTAAATATTCACCCAATAATAAATACTAATCAAAATGAAGAGGCGCATTTTAATAATATAAAGGGAGCCAGTTATCTCTACTTAAACTAAATTACAATTAAAGCACTTAACTGTTTTTATAGAAGTTCTCTATCAGACTCTGCCGTGAGAGATAGTGCAAATATACGGTGCAAGTATATTTATGTAAAACTAAAGATTAAGTTCGTTAATGGGTGAAATACTACCAGTGAGAGGGAGGGGGGTGTTTAATATCTTCGTTAGTAAGCGTCAGATCAAAACATTGTACAGAATCAATCTTATTGCAAATTTAATGGTCAATAAATGTTGCTATATACGTTTTTTTTCAAATCCTGATTATTAACGGAGATATTTGCATTTTTAAGTTTTTGGCCTTCGGTAAACCCTCATTCCTACTCATGTCATATTAACAACAAGCTGTTATGTTATGAAGTATTTTATTTGGAGCCTAAATATTAAATATTGTTCTCATTGAACTTTTACGTTTAGAAATAAATGCAAATACGTGACGCTCGTGGGAAATCGGCTTAATTAAGACAGGCCCTTCGTCACGGTTTTTTTTAATTTTCAGCCTTCAGTAGCCCCCTCCACTCCACTTCTGCTCGTATAATATTAACAATAAGCTGAAACACTTAATTCTAAGTTTAAATAATAAATATGGTTTTTATCCGACCTTTACTATGTGAGATTCATATAAATTGAAAAGCCCGTCACACAAGATGTTGGATGTGATGTCATCAAGAAAGATTATATTTCTGGAAGTCTTAATATTTACTTGATTGGCACCATTCTTTATATTAGGGGGGTTGGGTAGAGGAGGTTAAATATGAATAAATAAATGGCATACAAAAAGTATATAACCAATATTGTTAATCATTTAATGACCAACAATTGTTATTGTATATACTTTTTCCACTTATTTGAGTTTTTTTTTTATTTTGAGCCTTCAGTTAACCCCCAGTCCTGCTCATGGAATTTCCACTTATCAGCAATTGTGTCATTAATCATTTGATGTTTATGATCAACTTAAATTTGACGTTTTGGCTACATAGGCTTATTAGTGAATATATTGAAAAGCGAATTTGAGGTGACAACATCGACGTACAATCCCAGCTCGTGGGAAATCTGCTTAGTTTAATACATACATACATTTGAATGACTGGACAGTTACTCTGCAAGTTAAAGGATTTTTGCATTATGTGATGCAAATCACGGGATGATTTTGTGGATAGGTTAATCCTACGTTTTATTTCCCCAGAAAAGTTTTTTAGTAACGAAGAAATAATGAGTATTGTAATTTAACAGAAACACCATCATTCTTATCCAAAATTATGCCAGTTATCAGCGGAGGAAGGAGGAGAAGCACTTCAGATATACCAATAAGATGAATAATGTAGTTTCTGTTGGTGAAAGAAATTCATTTCTATATTTCACAAAAAGAAGAGTGAGAGCATGAAGAGGAAGAAAGGCAAAATGAGAGACAACAAAAATGGCACTTTTATGTTCTTTCAAATTTTAACCAATTGTCTTATGACAAAGGTTTCCACAGGACTCAAGTTTATTTAGTTTAAGTAACTCCTGATTGCATAAAAATATATGAAATTCTCACAAGATAAAATTCCCTGAAAACTTTTAGAAAACTAACAAGTCATTGGAGAAGCTTTGCATGCTTCTTTCAATGTCGCTCTTGATAATCATAAGGCCTCATTCGTGTACTCCAGTAGGAGATGCAGAAAGTGATATTGCGATACCAACATCAAGAATTTCAAGGCCAGCTGCTTTCAACACAAAATATTTTATTCTTTTTTTTTCTCCTTCCTTCCTTCCTTGACTGGATTTTATAACACTGGTCTGGCCTACAAAGTGTAAGAATGCCCCAAATATTAATAGTAGCCCTAATAAGGATAAAAAGAACGAGTTTTGGTAGTTCAATATCACTTTATATGTCGAAACAATTAAACAATCTGTGTTTTTAATTGAAATTCTTACTATTTTTTTTTTCTAAGCCTAAAGAAAATTTGTGATCTTGAACCTCAATACCGACAGATGGCCACAAAAAGTATCTCATGAACTTTGGAGGGAAGTGCAGTGTACCTAAAATTTTCCATGTTTCATCAGTTTCTCAGCATTATCACCAGACTCACGAAATACTAGTTTTAAGAGTCGTGATTATCTTCCTCTTTATCGTTGTTATTGGATTGACAAATCCGTAAATCTGGAGTCAGTCCCCCTATATCTTCGCTCTACTGTTTAAAATATGGTCTATTTGATTACAAGCCGGGCCCTGATGGGCTTATCTCAACTCCTTTCATAATCTAGTATATTATCATAATCTGCATATCCCAATGACAAGCTAACTCTACATTTAGACACAATTTATCATAGGCTAACTCCTTTGTTTTCCTATTGAGGTCGTACTCATGACGCGATTTACGAAAAATTTCCTCATCGACCATCGAAGACGAAAATGAGGTCTGTTCAAAATTTGATATACATACTCGGCAGAAAAAAAAATACGGACACTTCATATTTTTTATTTAAAAAGCAGATTATCTGTATTGTGTTTGTTTTTGTGGGTAATATGGTTAATTTCGAGTAAGTACAGTCTCTGCCCATAGATCTAATCCCTTCAGGACTAGCAGGGCAAGAGATAAGACTGCTTTACGTGACTCTACTCTCCTAAACTGTAAGTAAGTTTTTGCACCTTTGAGCGTCCTTAATTTTTTAACCATTCGTGTACACTCATTATTGAACGCTTTTTTCCCTTCTAGTCAAGAAAAATGGTTTTTTCGGCAGTAGGTGTAGCCTGTGTTGATGCCTTGGCAAGGGAAGGCCGGAGCGTCCGCTTAATCGGCCGGACCGCTCATCCGAACACTCGGAGTGACAAGATCTACTATCCATGACGCACTCTGGCGTATGGAAGAGACTGGGAGCTATGAGCGGATGGCCGGCAGTGGCCTTCCGAAGGCCCATAATTCGATCATATGATCGATTTATGGGCCTCTACGTTTTGAGGGACAGGTATTAACAGCTACTAGGGTTACGTCAGACTCCAAATCGCCCGATATACTGTCGTCAGTTGGACACCATACGGCGGGAGGAAGCACGGTCTTCAAGCGAGGCACCCCGAGGCAGGGCCCCAACTCCTGGAAAGGCATCGAAGGGAAGCACGGTTATTTGCTGAACAACATTTCCATTGGACAGAGGGGCAACTGTTTTATTCACAGATGAATCTGGATTTGGCCTGTACCCCTCAGACGGTCGAGACAGGGTCTGGACACTACCAGGGGAGCATTTTGTTCTATGCACCTCTTCGCGAGTACCGGCCATTCGAAAGACTATCACTTATGGTTTAAGGAGGAATAATTTAGGGAATTTCGTCATCCTCCTCCTAGGGATTCAAATCAGCTCCAAATTGCTCTTCGTGATGAATAGGATGCTGTGCCGGTGGAGTACATCAAAAATTTAATTTCTTCGATGCTTGACAGAATAGAGCCCTTCGCCGTACAAGAGGGGGTATATGTTTTCTCTATATATTAACCGAGATATTTCCACATCTTAGTTCTTGGCTATCAGTAAACTCCTACTCATGTCATATTAACAATAAGCAGTTACATCATAAACCAATTCATTCCAAGGTGAAATACCAAATATGATTTTTACCATTAAGAAATACCATTAAGATTTTTCGTTCTTTACTGGAAAATTTGTATTTGATCTATGACATAATCGATATTTAGCCATTTCGGTCAACACCGAAATTGGCTGAATCGGACCTGGAATAGAGCTGGTTTTAAGAGGGGGAATTAGGAAATTCAAAATAGCCCCATTATTATGAGTCGTATCATAGCAAGTTATAAAACCAATTTAGTTAAACTTTTGATTTTCTATAATTGTTATTCTATGCATTTTTTGGTAACTCAAGTATTAAGCAAGCCTTACTACCCATCGGTTTTTTATAAATACTAAAAAACACCTAGTGAGATGAGGTCACACGTGTGTTATGCCAACACTTGAAAAATCTGCTTAGTTTACGCAGACCCAGCGTGACCAATTTTTTGGTCCTAAAATGTTATTTAGATTTATGAATTCACAAATTTTGGCTTTCAAATCCCAGTTTCTAAATATAATTTAATTATTTTCCATGAGAACCCTTCATTAGACTTGAAAAATCGTTTGTTTATGGATTAAGAAAATGAATTTAGTCAATATACCTTATTTTTGACTTTACTGTCACTCACTAGCAGGGGTGGGGCGTTTACTACGAAGGCAAAACACACATTTGTCAGTTCACCCTTGAATCCGCTTTGTTCTGCAAGCTCCACGTTCCTTTTATTCTTTCATTTTCCTTTAACCGGAGAACTTCGCCAACCCTTGTTCCTCTGTATTGACTTCTATAACCACTATAGTGGTTTTAATTTTTGATTGATCGCAACCAAATTTTATATTTAAAAGTGTCATATAAAACTGAAGATCGAATTCAATAATGTCAGAAATCCAATACATTAATGAAACAAATTAAATCATATTAATTTCATAATATAAATCATAATATTAAATAAGTAAATTTATTTAAAGACAATTTAAATCTTCAAAAGTCCGTCACGCAGGGGCGTAAACTAAGCAGATTTCCCACGTGAAGTTATACAGTAGATAAATCTGCCCAATAACAACTGTTGTAGTAGGGTATCTCTAAACCTATTCAAGAGAGACGAGAAGTTATGGAAACGGCCGCCAGAGCTCTCGGCGGAACGTCCCGAACATAGCCGACCCCTGCCGATCATACACAGAATACAAATGCAAATATCTCGGTTAATATTCCAGATAGAGAATAAATGTATAGAACAATATTTATAGTAAATTTAATTTTCAATAAGATTGGTCAATACGATTTTTCGATCTGACGCATAATAAGGGAGATATTTTAAATTTTCAAAAATCCCCCCTCAAAACCCCCCTCCTACTGGTCCGATTTCAGCCATTAACGAACTTGATCTTTCTTTTTACATAAAACAATTAAATTTCGAGTTTGGTAACGATCAAACAAAAATTGCGACCGCTAGAGCGTTAACAGACAAATATATATATATATATATATATATATATATATATATATAATTTTGAACGGACCTCATTTTCGTCATCTCCTGGGTAGGATCGATGGACATTTGAAGAAAATTTTCGAAACTCGCGTCATGAGTACGACCTCAATAGCTGATTTCCCTTGAGGGAAATCTGCTAAAAGAAGAAGAAAGCAAATGTCCAAATCATATTATGTTGTATACCCCTTTCTCTAAATTAGATATTAACAGTTAAGCGTATTTTTGCGTTTTCCGACATAAGTAAATCCGTAAGACGACAAATTCGATTAAGGGTCTTTGGTCGATTGAAGACAATTTTCTAAGATCACACACGAGTACAATCTACTCGAACACGCTAAGAACAGCATATGAACGAATTTTGTTGGTTTACATTCGAACAATAAACAGTTGAAAAAGGAAATCCAATAACGCTGATAACAGTATTTCTCCTTGTTTCTAAAACCCAGTAATTAGTAATAAAGATACCGCGTTTTTTATAGACCATCAATTCAGAACCCCTTACCTCAACTCTCTAACTCTTTCTAAAATAAGTAGTAAAATGAATTAGCTGAATAATAGGTAAAAGTTGTAATCCAAAAAATAAAAAAAGTTTTTCATATTAGTAATTAAAAATGTTTTTCATATTAGTAATTAATAAAGTTTTTCATATTAGTAATTAAAAAAGTTTTTCACATTAGTAATTAAAAAAGTTCGTCACGCAGGGGCTGCGTAAACTAAGCAGATTTCCCACGTGAAGTTATACAAAGAGAAATCTCCATACGAGATCCGAACAGTTACGGGAAATGGCCGAACTAGCTTTTGGCGGGAAATTCAGTCATCCGTTATCGGCTCACAATTAATAAAAATGTAAATATCTCGGTTAGTATTCAAGATAGAGAATAAACGTATAGAACAATATTTATAGTAAATTAAATTTACAATAAGATTGGTTCAATAAAGTTTTTTGATCCGTTGTATAGTGACGGAGAAATTTCAAATTTTCGAAAATCCCTCTCTCTAAACCCCCCCCCTCTGGTCCTATTTCAGCTATTAACGAACTTGATCTGTCTTTTTGCAAAAAAGGTTTAAATATCGAGTTTGGTAACGATCAAACAAAAATTGCGACCGCTAGAGCATTAACAGACTAATATATATATATATATATATATATATATATATATATATATATATATATATAATTTTGAACGGACCTCATTTTCTTCATCTCCTGGGTAGGATCGATGGACACTTGAAGAAATTTTTCGAAAATCGCGTCATGAGTACGACCTCAATAGCTGATTTCCCTCAAGGGAAATCTACTAAAACAGGCCTACTGCGTACATCCAAATTCCCTCCTTCCAGTCTCATCACCATCCCCCGCAGAGGATATGAAATGCTTTTTAATAACTTATTTTCACAAACAATTAAACTAACTATATTATGTCTACATTAAGAAGGTCATCATTACTTAATTATGCATAATCTGCACAATATGTTATGGGTAGATCTGGGAGTAATGTTTAATCTGGTTGGTCAACGTGACTGACTATATATCCTCACTCGGTATTGAAGTTCGTGCAAGTGGAAACATAATTCATTATTTTTTTTAATTTTATGAGGATATAAAAATAAGGCATAAACACGAATGGTCGAACAGAAAACAAAAAATACAAATAACTCCGTTAATACTTGCGTTACGGAAAAATATGTACATATCATCTATTTAGAGGATAACATTGTGGCTTATATAACAATTAACGTTGGATAGTATAATATTTATGCAATTATAATATATGATTATAATTAATATCTATGTAGTTATAATATATTGTTGCGAAAATTAAATACATGAATAATCCTTCAGAGTGAGAGTCGCGTATTTGGGAAGTGCGACGTAGATCAAAGAAGCCGACAGAGGATCGAGGTCCTACTAGACCCGTGCAGTCCAGCGTCGAAGGGTCCAGACAATTCCCCTTTGATGTATGCCGACGACCTATAAAAAGAACCGGCCAGCCGCGAGCGAGTCAGTTTTCTTCTCAAGTGCTCATGTGTGCGTTCGGTGCTACAGTGAGACTTAGTGCAGTGCGGTAAAGTGTTTTTATAAGAAGAACAGTGTTGTGCCGTGACTGTAAGTAACAGTTTAGTGTCGTGTTTATGACAGTGCAGTGCCGTGAAGTAAAGGACAGTGCAGTTCCATTTCAGTGACCGTGAGTGAATTATTGGACTGTGTAATCTGAAGAGCAGTGACTCTATCAGTGTATACTGTGAGTAGTAATTAAGAATAATTACCAAGTGTATTGTGCATTGTGAAATAAATTGTGCAGTGATAAAAACTGTGAAACTTGCGAGTATTTAATTTTGCAATCCAAAAGAACTCTTATTAAAAACGTTTATTACTGGTTTTGGTAATAAAACGTAACAATATATATATATATATATATATATATATATATATATATATATATATATCAAATCAAATAACAAGCTGCCCCCATTTTGAGGGTACCCGTTTGGGTCAGCCTCCTAATCAGCCCACCAGGGTATATAGGTAAAATAAAAATTGTTTTTAAATGCTTTATATATGCTGACATTTTTTTTTTGTAGGGAATTAATTTGATTTAATTAAATTTTCCGATGGTGGGCGACTAGTTTTAGAGGACAGCTTATGTAGAGCTTTATTTTATTTTGTACAAGTGATGGTTAATCATTCTGATACTTTAAAACTGATGTCGACATTTGGCAAATTTCTTCAGTTTTCAGTCCATATTCTTGGAGTAAGTCGGCCGTTTTTTTTTGGGATTACTCCTCTTGCCCCAAACAGCAATCCGTCGACGCTCCAATTTTCAACTTGGTATTTTTCTTTTAGATACCTACAGCAAGGTTCGTAAATCTTTTTTTTCTCTAAATCAACCTGAATTGCTTGAGAACTTCCTGTTTCAAACCTTACTGTAGGATCTAGTATATGTCCTGATTTGCCCTTCTTATTAATTATAATGATGTCGGCACGTCTCTGAGAGCCATCTTCTGACAAGCAACTAACTTCTTGAAATATTTCCCAATCTGGGTGATATTTTTTTATGAGTGTTGCTATTTCAGAGCGGACTTCGTGATGACGTGAATTGCGCAACAGCTCTCAATTTTTTTTCAATTTATTTATTAATGGACACCACATCGAAGGTGATTTGCCCTTTCAAAAGTAATAACAGGTAACAATAACAAAAAAACATACCTTAACAGCAAGTAACAATAATAAATACCTTAACAACAAATAATAACAAAAAATACCTTAACAGCAAGTAACAATAATAAATACCTTAGAAACAAGTAATAATAACAAATTCCTTAGCAAAAAGTAATAATAACAAATACATTAACAACAAGGGACAATAATAAATACCTAAACAACAAGTAATAATAACATATACCTTAACAACAAGCAACAATAACAAATACCTTAGCAACAAACAAGTAATAGTAACACATAACTTAGCAATAATACTAAAAAAAAAAAAATTACATATACAGTTGGTGGATGATTAATGCATGTTAAATGTTATCATATATTTCAACTTTGTGTAAGTATGAGAATATATTGTTAATGTGTGGGCTGCCTTCCGTCAATAGTTCTTGTAAGTCGTAGGGGAAGTCCTGGTGTTGTCGTTTTCGGCATTCTGTCAGTATATGTCTTATCGTCAAGGGAGTGTTACAAGTTGAGCAAGTAGGTCTGTCAGTCTTTGTCATTAAGTATGAGTGTGTTAATTTAGTGTGGCCGATTCTAAGTCTTGAGAGAACTACTTCTTCTCTCCTAGAGTTTCTGAAACTTGATGGCCACATGCAAATAGTGTTCTTTATAGCTGGAAGTTTGTTGTCAGTACTTGTGTTAGTGCAGTCGGTTTGCCATGTATCTAAGATGAGGTGTTTTGTTTGTCTTGAAATATCTTCATGTAGTACATCTATTTGTTCATAATCAAGTTTTCCAGCTGCTTTTTTGGCCTCAGACTCGGCAGTCTCGCAACAGCTCTCCCCACTGGCAAGAACCTAGGACATGAGGGAGGGTTTCATACTCACTGCCATGTCTGCAGCGGGTTGTTCCTAGATTCCTACCAGGGATTGAGCGTACTGGCACTAAATTTACGTTCATCTTTACACCTGTTGTCCACTAAGAACAGGATAGGCCCTTTTTTGTTAAATATCCAGGAATTACTTTGCTTCCATTCGCTGAATGTTTCAACTCCTTTTCCTTTTGCAGGGAGAGACGACCATTCGATGAATGACTTGATGCGCAAATTTTTCCTTAACTGTCGCACATTATAATTTTCTTTCACTGTTGTCAGATTCAAATTTTCGAGGCATGTCCTTATTTCTTTGTTAAAATCTCTTGTTTCTTGAATATACCTATTGCCGTCATTCTGAAGCGTGATGCACATATTTATGTGTTGCAAGAATGCTTCCCATTGTGCTTTGAATAGCCCCAAACCTCTAACATTTCTTGCAGAGTACAACATGCTGTCCGGAGTATCTGAAGGTAAACCTAATATCTCTTTGACACAGCTTCGGACAATTTTGTAGATTTTTTGCAAGAAAGTGGGCTTGAGATCCTTGAGTGGAGCACATTGCAACGGGTACGTGAGAATTGGCCAGATATACTGATTTAATATGTTTAGTTTTTGATCCGGCTTCAGTAAAGAACTGCTAGATAGTTTATTTAGCTTGTCGACGAGAGAGTCAATAATTTCTTCAGTATCGAGACGGATCTCTTCCTGAAAATTCACTCCAAGATATTTTATTTTCTCGTCTGGTAGCAAACTATTAATTTTCATTCCGTCAATAGTCTCTATATCTTTTTTTGTTAATTTGCCTTTTGTTATAACAACTGCTTTGCTTTTTTTTTTCATTGACTGTTAGTCCAATTTTCAGCAGCGCATCTATGGTTTGTCCTACAAGGTGTTTTGCAGACTGAAGGTCTTTTGCAATTATAGCTATATCGTCTGCAAATCCACAGCAGGTTAAATTAGGCAAATCATTCACGAGATTGTATCCATATTCGGTTGCTATTTCGTTTTCAGCCAACTCTTGTAAAACAAAATCTATTCCTAGATTGAATAGCAAAGGTGATAATGGCGCCCCTTGAGCCACTCCTTTCATTACTTGAATTAAATCACTCTTGTTTCCTTTTGGCCCTGATATATAGATTTTGTTTTCCGTAAGCAGAGTGCCGATCAATTTCCTAATGTTCATTGGAATTGGAAACGTTTCTAAGGTTTTCTTTATATGTTTGTGTCCAATACTGTCGAAAGCTTTCGTAACATCTAGATAAACAATGCAGCAGTCTTCTTTCTTCATTTTAGCTCGTTGAATGCAGGCATTGATTATTGATGAGTTTATAAAAGCTCCTGGACGTGCAACAAACCCTCTTTGATGAGAAGATAGTTCAACATATTGCTTTGTTTTCTTGTCAATTGCTCGTTCAATAATTCTTCTTAGGGTACTATAAATAGTTATGGGGCGATAATTTGAAACAACATTTTTGTCCCCAGACTTGTATATTAGGATAGTTCTGCCTTTTTGGAACAGCTCAGGAACTACATTCCATTTCAGCATGTAATTAGCTATGTATGTTATAGTTTTATAGCATCCAGAGTCTCTTATTGTTCTAACAAAAATACCATCAGGCCCTGGGGCAGAATCTAATGATATACCCTTAGCTGCAATTTCAATATCTTCGTCACTAAGAATAATATCTTCATTAGTTTCTGCATTTTGTTTATAGTTGTCAAGTTGGCAGTCATTTTCGTCTCCAATTAGTTTTTTAAAGAAATCGTAACTTGTGTTGTCATTAATATGACACATAGGATTTTCCTTCGAGTCATGAAATATTTTTTGTACTACTTTTTTTCGTCGATAATAGTAGTAATGCTGAGCCAATTCGTATTTATAACGATTTTTGCGACGTTCTGACTCTTTTTTACTCCTTTTTATTGGATTATTTGTCCTAGAATAAGTGAAGCCGTCTAGATTCCCATTTGTATTTTTTCGAGCTTTATAATATTTCGTGGCTGGATGAATTGGAGCCTTGCTACATATTTGCTCTGAGCGAAGGAAGCCAACAAAATCCAAGATTGTCGAGTTCAGTAGCTCGTCGTTTCTTTCGGCCAATAGAAGTTTTTGGAATTGGGTTTCCCAATTTTTTAGACTACCTTTCAGGTTAGAATCATCTGTTTCGTTTGAAATGAATACACTTTCGCAATTTGATTCTTTAACCTGGCTAAGCCTATAAGCTTCAGGGTGGGCTTTGCTTAGATGAATTCGGGTGTTTTTATACATTCCACCACATATGCTACATTGGAAAGGTGCTGCTTCTCCGATTGTGTCTGTTCCATGACTGCGTGAAACGTGTCGTTTCAGACCTCGTTTTGTCAATACCTTCTTACATAGTTCACATTGAACGACACTACTGTTAGCATCTTCTTGATTTGATATTTGCTCTTCGTCGCTCTGTAATGTAGTCATAGAGAACCACTTACCTTATTACTGAGCTTTATTGAACAAATAATTGAATCAGTAGCTAAAGAGGCATCATCTTTCTTAGCTGATGTGAAGCACTTACTTTTCCTTCCCTTCTAATTAGCGTTTTTCGTAAGAAATTCCAAGAGCAATATTTTTTCGCTTCCAACGTTTTTAAAGCCAGCTGGGAATATATATATATATATATATATATATATATATATATATATATATATATATACTAGCGGACCCGGCAGACGTTGTCCTGCATTATATATCAAGCGATTAGGATATTAAATTTAATAGTATTATGTTTAAAAACAAATCTACTCTTAATAACGCAAAAAAACAACATTTGTTATATGCACGTTTGCCTAAAAACAAATAGTAAATAAAATATCGCAAAAACTTGGTACGCAAAAAGAAAAGGAAAAATGATAGAAGGAAAAAAAGACGTTTTAGTTCTATGATTATCTGGTAGAATGCGCACTACACCCTCTTAAAAACAAACAGTTGTAGACCAATAACTGAAAGAAATAAAAACCCTCAACAATAATAACGCAAATACATAAATAAAAATAAAGAAAAGAAAATAATTGCAACATTCAAATCAAATTAAAATAAACTTGGACAATAAATAACAATTTCTGAAACTGAAAACCTCTCTCAACTGAAAACATCTTTATATAAATGACATACTTAAATTCTGAGGACATACATTAGATGAACATTTTTTTCGCAAAATTTCACGATAACTTCGTTTCACATGTCATAGACACCATAACTGCATTTTGTTTCTTTGGTGTCTGTTTGTTTGTTTGTTTGTTTATTTGTTTGTTTGTTTATTTGTTTGTTTGTTTGTTTGTTACCTTTTCACGCATAAACGGCTGAACCGAATTTTATGAAACTTGGTATGTGTATTACTACTAGCCCAACTTAGACTTTAGGCTATATTAATATTCTCTAAGACAAACAGGAGTGGGGGTTATAATGGAGGCCTAAAATTAAAAATAGCGATATTTCGGTTTCTATTGCTTTTTCAGCAAAAATGCCCATTACAAAAGTTGTTTATTTTGTAATTTAGAGTAACTTTTGTTATATGCACTTTTGCCGTATATGGAAGTATAAATGAGTTATACGCTAAAAACTTTAGCGGGAGTCAACAATTTATTAGGCATTAAAGACTCAACCGAACTAAACCAACCTCGGTATGTGAATTAGTACTAACGCCTTCCTTATAATAAGCCATACTAACATTTGGAGGCCTGAAATTAAAAATAGCGATATTTCGTTTCCTATTGCTTATTCAGCAAATATGCCCATAAAAAAAATTGTTTATTTTGTTATTTACAGTAACTTTTGTTATATACACATATATATATATATATATATATATATATATATATATATATATATATATAGATCTTTTTAGTTCTACTCTACACCCCATGTAAGCAAGTTGTTTAGCTTTGCATGGGGCAGTCATTAACAAGTTGTTATATTTGCAAGTCAATAATCAAATAAATTAGCCAATTTATGTTTTGGAAATTCGATCGCAATAACAACGGCCCTAAATGGCTGACTTTTTTTATCAGTCCATAAAGAAGCAGAATATTACAATGATGATTCATATATTTGCTTTTGTTCTTGTAAACATATACCTTCTTTAGTGTATTTCAGTTTACTTTATAAACTTGTTAAAAATGTGGTTGAAGCATAATCTATATCGTTGTTCACTATTTAAAGCAAACTATTTACACGTTCGGATCATTCAATATATCCATCATTTTCTTAATGAAGTATTTGCCTTCTTCATAATAACAGTCTTAAAGGTGTCTCTAAAAATATATAAATCACATATTTATTTGAAATATTGTTTTTTTAGTGTTTCAACTTTTCTTATATTTTTGCCAATAAAATATTTATATCCTCAAATTCTATTACAATTGCTTTTCTTCCTGAAATTTGTCAACATATTTGAAAATTCCTTCTTTATTTTAATGATAAAAGTCTGTTGAAAAAAATATTTGATATTATTTTTGTCGCACGATTACAAGAAGTTGGAGATAACTGAGCGCTTAAACAAAAAATATAAATAATACGCTTAAAATTAGAGATGCGAACAAAATGTAATAGAACAAGTATTATTGAAAATTAAATTTGCAAATACATGGTTTTACTTGAAATGATTAAATATCGATCTATCGATTTAATAAAAATCGCATTAGATCACTTAAAAAGACATACGCTTATCGACACGCATGCGTATGACTGACGCACGAAAACCATTGTCGTCACCTGTTGGGTATGATATGTGAACATGTCAAGGAACGAATATCATACAGAGGGCTGATTTCAACAGAATATATAACACTGTATTATTATCTATATGTATAACAAATGTTATCAAATCTATCGAAGGAGGCTGTCAATACTGGCTGATCATTGAACACACTAGGCAAGTACTTACAATGCAAAGGTACAAGCGTTAAGCAACAACAAACGTTGAACGTTCTAAAAGCCCAGTACGAAGTTGAGTAGGCTTAAAGTTCGTGCCATCTCATCTAAAACCATCAAGAGCCTTGCTAACACTTTAAGAGAGTTTTTACTTGTAGAGGGCAAACTCAAATGATAATAACTGGGAAGATTTAAACAAATATTCAATGCCATTACAATTCTTTGAGTCATTAAGAAACAAGTGATTTGTTTACGTCATTAATCTAGAGTCACCTGAAATTCAAAACAAATTTATCACTGTACTTGTGGAAATCCGCAACCTTACTTAGAATAAAATGTGCCATAATCAATGAGAATACCATGAAATAGGCCATGGCCTTCTAGTTGCATAAGCACAAAGGCTATTCAGCTTCATAAGTAATAGAACGGAGGACATTCGCGAAAACCAGGAAATCCATCGAAATTATTTTGTTACGTAGTCCATTCTTATATAATCTGCTTTTCTAAGGTACGTTCAATAAAACATCTTAACAAGCATGCACTGATATGAAATTTCAGCGTAGGCCTGAAAGGAATCAGTTTCCTCTTCTTTAAGTTTATAGAACACAAAGAAATACGACATAAGTAAACTAAAAATATTGAGACCAAGCTTGTTGAAATTATTGGAACCATCTGAACATACGAATATTTCTCATTATGTTATTATATCATTAGCGTTTCCCATACATTACTTGTATTCATCGAAATGCAAAAATCTGTCACGTAGGGGTCGCACCCAAAATCATGTTTAAATTAACGAATTAATAAACATTATCGCTAAATTAGGTGACCTCTAAACTAATATTTCTTCCAGGTTCTAGGAAAAAGGGCAAAAAAAACGGCAACATTCAATTTAATACATTATTGCTCTATCTGCTGTTTCTTCAAGAGTATTTCCATATAGACACCTAGGCTACTATATAATTGTTTTACTACCATCTTCTAGCTAAACCTAGACAAGAAGAACACAGGCGTGCAGACGAAGCAGATCGTTCCACGTGCTGGTAAAGCATTCATGGTGTGTGCGTGTTCCGTTATGTATGCGATCAAACAAATAACCCCCCCCCCCACCTCCCACTGGCCCGACCAACAAACCATTAACGAACTTGATCTTTCTTTTTACATAAAAATATTAAATTTCGAGTTTGGTAACGATCAAACAAAAATTGCGACCGCTAGAGCGTTAACAGACAAATATAATATATATATATAATTTTGAACGGACCTCATTTTCGTCATCTCCTGGGTAGGATCGATGGACATTTGAAGAAATTTTTATTTATTTTATTTATTGAAAAATCGCGTCATGAGTACGACGAAATTAATAAACAAGTAAGTATATATATATATATATATGTGTGTGTGTGTGTGTGTGTGTGTGTGTGTGTGTGTTTGTGTGTATTTGTGTTCATATTATTTATATTTCTGTTTTGTTTATATATATATATATATATATATATATATATATATAAACAAAACAGAAATCAGAAATATAAATAATATGCTATTTTAATATCGTTACTTTTTCTTATAACTGGAGAAATTCTAGGAACTCGCATGACGAGAGATAAAAAGAAAATTGATGGTGAAATGAGAGCGAGTAGGAAATCTGCGAAGTTTACAAACTTTACCACTAATAGTTGTACACAATTTCCGGGTTTTTGGCCCACTTTTCTTTCATTCCTTTTGTAAACGCCCGTTCACTTGTATGCTTCCAGCCATTGACTTATTTGTTGTTTGGTTTTTGTTGCTGTAAAAATAATAATTCCCACAACCAAATCACTAACAAAGAATTTAGGAAGACTATCACCAACAATCCACTCGACTCAAAATTTAAATATATATAATTTCTCCGTCTCACTGTGTAGGGTTTATACCTGTCCAATTAAAGCGAACTGTTCGGCAAAATATCATGGAACTATAATATAAATATCATGGATAGTATTCACTAATAAGTAATATTACAGAGATAGCTTTATCCCAGAAATATTTAGACTGAGTAATGAGTGTGAATGTAATTCATTGCAAGGCTATAATAAACCCTGTATATTTACATTTCCTGTCTGTGTATGTACTTTTATTAAATTTTAAGCTTTCTGGGAACATAAGTAATTAATGATCTTTTGTTGAGTCTGTCAAAAAGAATGGTTACTATTCAACCTCAATTCGATGTTCAGAGTATTGTGGGCCATAAATATCATAATAGTGGATAGCATTTTTTTATTATAAGCTATGTAATATTAACAATTCCTATTCCACAAAGTGGTCCCAAACTCGACGACAACGAACCATTGTGTCTATTTTATAATTATTAAAAATATTCTATTCTACGCACGAAAAAGAAACTTAGTATTCAAATTTTTCATATTATTCTCTGTTATGTGGAACGTATTAACGGAATAATGATAATAAATAGCACTCAAAACTGTATCCATTTCCCCAACACTTTGAATCCCTACAACATTGTTTTGATTAAATAATTTATGACATTTAAACAAATTTACATTTATGAGGACAATACAATATTAAAAGAGAAATCATTATATGTAGTTTAAGTCATTATAATGTAAAGTTTAATAGATATTTTCTGTTTTTTTAACAAGATACATTATACACAATTTAATAGTTAGTGATAGTTTAAAGCGCCTATCACCATTACTTTCGTGTATATGAGAAAAATTGCTCTAAATCTCACTGTTTCCAAATTCAGAGTTGCATCGATAGCCTTCTGGTTATTATACCAAACTCTATACTTTTCTTGGGTTTTGCAGAATAATAAAAAAACTTCTCATCATTATTTACAACAATGTAAATGATAACCATTGATAGTATTCGTCATTTCAACGCTTCATCTACTCCTTTCCTGTCAAAAGCTGTAAGTGCTCAATGAAATTGTTGACTCCCGCTTTAGTTTTTAACCTCCCCCCCCCCCTCCCAAGCCCGATTTCAGCCGTAGACGAACTTGACCTGAGTTTTACTGGAAACGCATCGAGTTTGGTAACAATATGACAAAAATTGCGACCACTAGAGCGGTAACAGACAAGTAAATAGATAGACATAATTTTGAACATATCTCATTTTCGTTGTAACCTAGGTAGAATCGATGGACTTTTGATGAAATGTTTTGAAAAACATCATGTGTACAATCTCAATAACTGTTTTCACTTCTGAGAAACCTGCTAATAGTATGTATGTTATCATAATTTACATTCTGCACAGAAAACATCAGTCACGCAGGAGCTTCGTATACTAAGCAGATGGCATGCTGGTGATCTCATCTCACCATCTATTCTCTATTTCTCCTGCCTACTTCACCGCCAATATAATATTGTAATATTTGATATAATAAGCTTTAATATTTTTATTAAGGTAAACACAAATATTATGAGATTAATAGATAATTATTAAAAATTTATTAAGTATTCTATTAAATAATTAACACAGATTTGACTGTTCCCTTTACGGATGTGATGGCAGTGATTGACATGGCATCTCCTTGGTACCTTGTAATTAGTATATAATTATTGGCGGTTGATCAGTAGCCAAATAAGTTAATCTTGTAATCCATTAATCCTGATAAGGCTGATGGGTGGTTTGAAACATCTAGGGTAGAACAAACATGAACTTATTTAATTGGAATAGGTGTTTTATTCTCTGGCTATCAGCCTATGCACATAAGTAGAAAAACAATCTTGTTTTTTTTTGTTGTTGTTTTTTTTTTGTATCCCCAAACGTTGTTTTCAGACTGTAAATTTCAGTCCTGCTGAAAAAGGAACTATCTTAGGCAGCTTTTTCTGGGGATACCTGGTTACGCAGATTCCTGCTGGCCAACTAGCAGCCAGGATTGGTGCCTCCAAGCCCCTTGGAATCTCCATGATGGTGAATGGGATAACAACACTACTTCTACCAGTAGCAGCAATACATGGAGGATTTGTGGCTACTTGCTTCGTTCGTGTCCTACAAGGACTTGGGCAGGTAGAAACTATAAAAATGTGGTTTCAAGTATAACATTTGAGTACAAACGAATAAAAACATTTTTGTTACTTGTTGACTTTACGGGCACATTTTTTAAATAATATATTTAAATCGATGGATACATTTTTCAAACTTTGGAGCTCGGTTAATCAAGTGTGTAAGGTATCAGTCTTAATATCCCGGGATGACATAACCGTGACCAAAAAATCTCATCACTCCTATTTTGAACTTCTAGCTGGGATCCGTTAGCCCTCTAACACGCAAGAGACATCCTACATTCTCTCCCATGACGATGGCACCATCCTCTCCTACTCTTGGAGTCCTAGTGTTATTTTTTCCTAATCAGAGTCTTTCCCTTAGCTATTTCATTCTGCTCTATATCGAATTTTATACTCCCCGTTTTGAAATCCTCTAGCTCGATCCAATCTCTGTTTTATGAAACCAATTCTGCGTATGCAGTACTTATTGTCTACGTCTTCGCTCCTTCCAAAAAAAAACATCCTTTCTCTTTGCCTAATTACTGTATTATTCATTCAGGATTCCATCACATCATACAAACAATTTTAGTTATTCTTCTTCAGGGCATTCTCTTCTAATAGTGCCTTCTAAAAATACAACCATAGCTATCTTTTGTAGCTTGTTTTATTTTATTTTTTTTATGGCATAACGATGTATATGTTCTCATAAAACTTCTTTGCGATATCCTACCGACTCTTGGTTTTGGTATTTTATATTTAAATTCTCAAATTTGTGTGAGCTTGAGTTTGCGTACATGTTATCGTCGCTCGTAAACCGAATTCGAAATACACTTCTAGCAAAACTATTTTCAGGTTTTTCGGGCCCTGCTAACCTATGAATTTTAATAACTGCCGTCTCTCCATGTGATGATTCTACTTCTCCGGTCTTCACTATTCCTAGTTATCCTTTCTAGCTAATCACGCATGGAAAGGTTGTAGTCAATAACAAAGAATCACCACTTGTGAGCTATTTGTTCGCTACCCATGCATACACCTTGTTCCACATGCAAATCCAGGACCCATCTCACAATTCTCGGCATTCCAGAACATACAGTAGGTTCCACCTTTGGACCACACTCAACAGCATCACTTACTGCCATTTAAGCCGAATAAATCCAGTTAAGCAATTCATCCTCCTGTCCTAAACATCTTAATGTGCTAATGGCCACTTCTCTGGCCAATGTGCGAACTATTACTAATATGACCCTGGTTCGTCCTGTTTTAGACAGTCTCTGCTGCCATAATTTCTCAGTGTCGTACCCCGTCCCTTCACTCACCTCATGATGCTTGATGAAGGTTAAGGGAGTTCTTTCCATTTCCTCTGCTACCAAGAGATTTGCCTACTTTGTGTAGTAGTCCAACTTTCGCTTAAATACCTTATATTGCAGTCATCCTCTAACCATTTTCCCCGGGATCACAGAAAACGTACTTCGTATGTTGGTCCCTTGTCATGATTGCCGCTTGAAAATATTCAATCCCTTTGAGCACAAAATTACTTTTTAAAAATCTGGTTTTAGCCTGCTTACCAGGCCACCAGTGAGGATGCCCCACAGGAATGTGCTAACCTCGACTTTGGCCTTCGGAGGAAATGCACTTGGAGATGCATCATAGTTGACCTTCCCATGGCAATAATCGGTGCAAACTTCCTGTCTCACGTTGGGATTCTTGTGAGTTTGAAGTGGCGGCGGCTCATCGACCAGGTGACAGGTCTGTCCCATTGGGGCCAGCTTCTCCTAGTCGACCTCCTGCCATCCTTTCCATCTCAGATACTGTGACATTTCCCAGAATTCTCCAAAAGTTTCTTCACATCACTCTTCCTTTTCCCCTTCTGTCAGCAGTTTGCCACCATTTTTTTAAAATTAGTAAATTGTTTTTATTTTTTTGAATTTCCTTCCTCAGTTTGAGGTACTCTTCATACTGAGCATAAACTCCAGCCCAGTGGCGGCTCGTAGCTAAAATTAGCGGGGGGTGCTGCTCCAGAAAATTGTTAGCCTTTGTTTTAAAATTGTGTAAAAGGAACCAAACATGTATAAAAAGAAAATTTATTCAGAAACTTGATAAAATCCTAAAAGAACCATATCAAACATTTTTTACATACTTTAACCTAAATTGTTACAGTTCAAGCTTAATCTATTCGGTCGGCACTGCGGGAAAGACAGTGCTCTCTATCCCTTGTGGAGCTTCCTCTGAGCGCATGCGCACAACAGCCAAACACCTCGCAGCTGGAACTGTGAAGCGTACAGTTCCATAACAGTGTACAGTGGGTGTCAATATAAAGCATTTTCCTTTTTTAATCCTTTAATAAAAATATGTTTCTCTTAATTTTTAGGGGCTTTGGGTATCAAGTTGAAACTAGTTGTGGGTTACATACCCACCTGGGCAACAGAGATTTATTCAATTGCGAATTATGAATTCCTGGTTACCTATTGATAATCTGACCTGATTAGCCCAGTTTCACAATGTGGATGTTAATAATTTTTAATGTTTATTTCAGTTTATGTTATATTTTGTTTGATAATATACCTACTAATGCAATTCAAAAATGCGCCCCTTAATTAACAAGTACCACTTTTGTTCATATTCTTAAAAATTTATGTACATTTTTTTTTCAAATTACGCTGTCTTTAATTTCCTAATTATAGGGCTTCATTTACCCAAGTGTCAACACTCTGATGTCAAAATGGGCAGTTCCACAAGAAAGAAGTAGAATTTATGCATTTGTATTTGGTGGTATGTTACTTCTAAATGATTAGGTTAAAACAAATCTACCAATTGTTGACTGCATAATGCACTTAAATTAGTAGTCTGTAGTACTAAGCTTTTTAAACTTTAGGTATAATTTATATTCAAATAGTGGATACTGATATTTATAAGAAATTTTAAATTTTTGTGGCATGGATTGCCTTAATCAAAATGTTTTTGATGACCATTACTTTACATATTTTAGAAAAAAAAGTATTAATATAACTTATAAGCTATTATTTCTGTGAAAATGGCTAAGTAATTGTAAAAAAGATATGATGTGGGGAGGGGCAACCAACTATACAGTACTGTCCCAACATAATTCCACTTTTTACCATTATGAAAATACTTCCATTTTCTAAACGTAAAAAAAAAAAAAGCTCTGGTAATTTCTTCTTTTTTATTTAATTTTCTATTAGATATGAATGAAAGAATGTCTTTTACAGCAGAAACCCAGCTTAATTTGTGACTAAATTAAAAATGACAAACAATTGAAATTAAGTATTCAAAATATATTCCATAACACCTTTGTTTCCCAAATCTTGATGATGTCTTACTATGTCCAGACATGCAATTCAAGATCAGTTTTCACTGCCCTCACATGATGTGGTGGTGATTGCAATTTTTTGTGAACCATTTGTTGTATTCCATTAACTTCTCTGTATAATCGTCCTTGTGGGTATTAGCACTGTCATCGATTCTGGTTAGATTTCACATCTAGAGATCTTCATAAAATCCTTCCCCAATGTCAATTCAGGAGCTCTGATAGCATATCATCTCCTTGGTAGTCTGTCTTGTCCAGCTTCATAAATACAGAGAATATTGGATGGCTGTGACCATGATTCTGATCCATAAAATAGCACTTACCAAATCAACATAATGAATATTACTGTTTTTTTTTTGCTTGGCTTATTTATGTAATCGTTAGATACTAATGATTAGAAAACTCCTTGGGTTTCTCATTTTTATTTATTTTTGGTAAACTTTTTTGATGGTTTTTAACTGCCTTATTTAGAGCTAAAACAATACAGCATCTGAAGCAGCCTGGTTTTGTAGGATAGATTTTTAAAAATAATTTACAATAATTTAATATACTAACTTGCTTAATATTTGAGCTACAAAACATTTTCATTTCCTAGGTTTGGTCGATGGACATTTTAAGACATTTTTTTGAGAAATTTAGACTAAGCTTCTGTGCCTAAGCTCACAAAGCGCTTAGTTTTCTCTCTATATGACTTACATAAACAACACTAAGCTGCTTTGTAACCTATAAACACTTGATATGTTCCCCAACTTCGTGTGATGCTACATACGAAGACCTAAAGAGAGAAAACTCATATCTCTGTATGTAGGATCGCACAAGGGTATCAAGGTATGGGGATACATCCATAGTGTGTATATACAAGGGTATTTTCTTCCAATGTGTACCAATATATTTTTTATTTGAATTTTTAATTATGGTTTCTTTATTCTGATAAATCTGAATATTAAATAAAATAAACATCCTTGTGCAAAATATATTTCATGTAAAATGTTGCATTTTGCTAATTTAATATCATTACTATGAGCATTTTGAAATAATTTAATATCAAAATGCTCATAGTAATGATATTAAATTAGCAAAATGTAACAACATTTTACATGAAATATATTTTGCACAAGGATGTTTATTTTATTTAATATTCAGATTTATCAGAATAAAGAAACCATAATTAAAACGTTAAACCATAAATTTCAAAACATTTTGAGAAAAACAAATGATTGTATAAACAAAATCTCATTGCCCATATGATGTTGATTTAAGAAGGCAGTTTAAAACTTCCAAAAACATTTATCAACAAGAAACAGAGTTTTCTATCTCATAACAGAATACATAATGTAGTTAGTTTCATTTTCATGTTGCATTTATATAGCCCGTAGATAATGGGCTGCTGAACAAAATATTATTACTATCATAATTTATATTTTAAATTGAGATTATTCTTTTTTGAAAACATTTATAATATTAATAGAGTTAGAAAAAAGGGGGATGACGGGCATCATTTACTCGCTTAAAATCTTGAATTTGCTATTTTGAAATAAATGATTTTTAAGATAGGTCTAGTAGAGCCCTTTACGGTAAATAATAATTCATGTATTCAATTTTAATTTGTCACCCAAATGTTTGTAAAAGTAATTACTTAATTAATTAAGAGGCAAATTAATTACTTGATGCATGAGACTATTCTGATACAAATCCATGTTGAAGTTAAAAAAAATATTTATAAATATGAAAGTTTTTAGGAGAGAAAAAAATTGATGAGGGAATTACATGACTTCCTTGTACTCCAATTAAATGAAATTGTTTTGATACACTATTTAAATTGATTTCATTTAAAAGTAACACACCATATCTCTGTTCCAAAAAATCATATCCAAAAATGTCATAAAACATAATTTATAGATCTTATCATGATAAAAAAAAAATAGTTTTATACAAATCTCTAATAGGTACACAGGAATTTACAATTTTTTATTTCCACCCCTCTCTAGACTCTTTAATTGATTTTGGTAAAAAGGGAAGGTGCACAACTATACAATACGACAGTCTTATGAAATTTTAACATTCTAAAGCTAGTCATTATTAGCTTTGCGAGATACACACATAGTAAGATGTAATACTAAAACTAGTACAAATGGGTTCAGAGAAAGTTAAAAACGGATAATTCTGTTGAAATCTGAAAACCAAAAATTTTGCAATTACTATACTTCCTTTATTTCACACAAGGAAGTAAAAATAGAAAATGTTCCTTCTAACTAAAGAAATATCTCTGCACATAGTATGTAATTTTCTAAATAAAAATTCAAGTATATGTTGACCCCCTTCCCCTAATATGCATGATTTTAGTTTGACACTAAAACCAATTATAACAAAAACTCGTATATGTCTACTCAAAAAAAAAATGTTTTATATATATATATATATATATATATATATATATATATATATATATATATATATATATATATATATATATGTATTTGTACTAATACAAAAAAAAGTATTTTTATTTTTAGCCATGGGCTAAAACATAGACTAATAATACTTAGATATTGCTTAATCTAATATAACTATTTGATATTGAAAATTTAAATTGGATAACTATTAACAACAGGAACACAATTTGGAACAATAATTATGATGATAGCTGGAGGATTACTTGCAGCTAGCTCAGGAGGTTGGCCATCCATTTTTTATGTTTCAGGTAATAATTATATATGTATTTATGTATATATATATATATATATATATATATATATATATATATCTTTTACAGCAAGTATTTTTTTTTAAATGGTAATTGACAAGTAATTTTTGTACAGGAGGATTATCTGCAGCATGGGGAGTGCTATGTTTATTCTACGTAGCTGACTCTCCTGAGAAACATAAGAATATTTCAAAAGAAGAGAGAATTTTTATTGAATCAAGTTTAATTAGTACAGCAGATTCTAAAGTGGCAAGTATATCAACATTTATGCTAACACTCTAAGAATTTAAGTCTTAACTCAAACATTCCTGCAGAATTTCATGTTCAAAGAGTGTATGTGCGCATGCTAACAAACTTTTGCATATTTTCCATGTTTGTTACATTTTAACGTTTGAAAAGAAGGCAATAGGGAATTTCTTTAATAGGTTTTGGCCCTCAGTTTAAAGGAAACGTCTTTAAGTAAATTTTGACCCAAAAATCAAAATGTTTACATCATGATTGGGAATGGAAATCATTTACAAGTACAGGATCAATTGGTGAAATTTCCTTGAAATAAATTATGTCTATTTAATAAATTGCTAAAGCCTGCAGAAATGTAATTACAGAATCTACTCCAGTACAAGTAGTCCTTTACCTTTGTATGTTTAATACAGGTCATCATTTCTAAACTCTAGATCTTCCAGGGATATAATTATTTTTTTCTAATTTAGAGAATGAAGACCCCTTGGATGGCAATGGTTTGTTCTGGTCCACTATGGGCTCTGTTAATTGTACATTTGGCTCAAAATTGGGGATTTTGGACTCTTCTAACACTAATGCCTACCTACATAAGTGGTGTACTGCACTTTGATATAAAGAAGGTAAGAAATATAAATTTGCTCACTATTGAAACAAAAGGTATTTGAAATTGAAAAAAATAAAACAAAAAATAAACCCTAAAAAACTAAAGTTTATGCTTGTTTTTTTTTTCCATTGTAACACATCCATAAGTTCATTAATGTTGGTTAACTACGAACTAGCAGAGAAGAAGATTAGAATAGATAATATAGATTAATAGTTATAATCAACATTCTGATATAAAAAAATTAAATATAGTTACAAATAAATCCTTCTAAACTAAATTTGAGAATTTCACAAGAAAATAACAAAGTGTATCACTATTCGGAAATTGGTTAAACTTACGTTAGTGGTATTGCTTGGTTATAAGAGCTATTTCCTTAGCTATTGCATTTATTACATTTTATTTTATTTTGTTAGTCAAAAGTTGTCTAATTATTTTTAACAGAATGGACTTCTTTCATCATTACCTTACATAGCTATGTGGGTGGCATCCTTTATATTTGCAATGATAGCAGACTGGTTAATTAAGAATAAGAAGTTGTCGACTGCCGCATCAAGAAAATTTTGGAACAGTATAGGTGAGAAAACAATAATAAAATCACTGCACATTATTGTTCACTATTACCATTATTTTATCATTAGCTATCAATTACATTAATTCATTATGTTTGCCTAATGTGATTTTAGGAGATTTCCCTTTATTATTCAATTGGATGATTAAATCTTTAAACACATGTGCACCTCAATACAGGTTGATAGCTGACAATAATCCATATTTTATAGGTTTTACCAATAAAGATAAGGGTAAATAAAAAACAATATCCAAAGGTGCAAAAAACATATAATTAATTAACATACATATAAAAAATTTAATTTGCAACTCTATCATTGTTATGGTTTCAATATATTAGCAAATATAAGTGATATGTATTAATGTATAATTAATTAATAAATAATATTAATATTATATAAATACAATGTATTAATATTGTACGATAATTATATGTGAGGCAATGGCAACACTGCGTGATACACACGTGTACAGGATAGTATACAATATAGCAGTTTTAATGGCGAATGTGAGTTAGCGTCTTCTTACAGTTATTACCTTTTACAATACATAAAAGTGGAGGCACCGGCCAGGAAATGCCAGAAATTGATGAATTGGTGAATAGTATAAATTTGTTAGTCGCTGCTATGACTAAGACCCATACAGAAGAGTCCAAATCAATAGGAAATATAAAGTTTGAAAATTTCGATGAAGCGGTGGAAGATTTCGACACGTACATCGAACGTTTGGATGCATACTTCAGAGCCAGGAATATTCCAGAAGATAAAAAAGGTGATATGTTTGTTACATTAATTGGCCCTAAGTTTTTTACACTTTTAAAACATTTATTACATCCAACATCATACGCTGAAAAACAATATAGTGAACTAGTGAGCATATTAAAAAAACATATTAATCCGCCACCGTTAATTATACCGTCTAGGCATACATTTATTAATCGGAAACAAGCAGAAAACGAATCAATTTCAGATTACGTGGCGCAATTGAGAAAACTAGCAACGCCTTGCAAGTATGATTGGCGTTATGCTGAACACCATGCTAAGAGATGTATTCGTAAGTGGCTTGCGTTCCAAAAATATTTTAGACAGATTATTTGAAGAAGACGATCCTTCATTTGAAAAAAACCTTGGAAATATCTTTAGCAATCGAAAAGGCAGTAGGTGGAACTGGTAACATCCTTGGTAAAGGTAATAATTTAGAAATCAATAAAGTATCTTTTCAAGAAGAGAAAAAGAAAATAAGAAAAGTCCTAAGACAAATAAAATACCAAAATATTAATAATAATTATAATAAATTTACTTGCTTAAAATGTGGTAAGAAAGGTCATAAGGCCAATCAATGCCGAATTACTTATAAACTTCATTGTAAATTTTGCAATATAGATGGGCACTAGAAAAGGTGTGTATAAGAAAAAAAAATGCATGTTCAGATTCTATTAAAGAAATTTTACCTATTAATAAATTACAATGTGTTTCCAGACGCAACTCTAACTGTATTAAAAATTTACATTCTCCTCCGGTATACACCTAAGTTCTAATGAACCATACAAAAGTGTCGTTGGAAGTCGACACAGGTTCAACCTGTTACAATAATTGAATATAATACATTTGCAAACTTGAAGAATACTACATTACAAGAAACTACATCCCTTTTTTCGGAGCTACAACAACAAAATTATACGTCCCGAGGAGAAGCAATAGTCGAGGTACGTTACAAAAAACATTATTAAAAATTTAAAAATGTACGTTGTGGAAGCAAGCTACTCTAATATTATGGGGAGAGACTGGATTAAGGAATTATGCGTTCTTGACATTTCTAGAGTAGATTCAATACATTCAGAGCATTCTCTAGAAGAAATCCTACAAAAACACATCCAAGTTTTCAACAGCATGGTACATCCGGTACAGGGAGTACAGGTACAAATACAATTAAAAGCGGATTCTAGGCCAGTTTTCAAAAGAGCCCGTGTCGTTCCCTTTGCTTTGAAACCCAAAGTGGAGGAGGAGATTAAAAGGATGGAAAAACGAGGGCATCTTAGTCAAAAACAAAATACCTCTGATTGGGCCACCCCGGTCGTTCCAGTGGTAAAACCGGATGGAACTATTCGTTTGTGTGCAGATTATTCTGTCACACTTAATCCTCAGATGGTCGTTCCACAATATCCATTTCCAGGTTTTCGAAGAAGTTTCTGCTAAATTATTAAATGCTAAATTTTTTACTAAACTTGATGTCAGAACTGCATTTTTACATTTACCTGTTTCAGAGGAAGCTTCCGAGATGTTGACTATTAATACACACATTGGCTTATACAAAGTAAAAAGGCTACTTTACGGTTTAGCTTCAGCACCTGCTGAATGGCAACGCTTCATTGACCAATTAGTCCAACAAATTCCAGGCGTTTGTGTGGTACATGATGACATCGTCGTTTCAGCACCGACGGTCGCCGAACACAATCAACGACTTGAACAGGTTTTAAAATTACTTGGAGATGGCAATGTACGTCTCAATAGAGCAAATGTAAAATTTCTACAAAAAAAGATTACATATCTGGGGTTTGAAATTTCTGACAAAGGCGTTGGCAAAACTCAAGAAATGATTGAAGCCATTCTCAAATGCAGGCGTCCCATTAATGTTACAGAAGTAAAAGCTTTTTTGGGGCTAGTTACATTTTACGCTAAATTTACACCTAATCTTGCTACAATGGCCGAACCGTTACATAATCTCACAAGAAGTAATGTCCCGTTTGTGTGGACATCGAGACATACACAAAGTTTCAATAAAATAAAAAATGAAATTACATCACCTCGTATTTTAGTACATTACAATGCAAATTATCCACTTGTTGTTTCAGTAGATGCATCACCTACCGGATTGGGCGCGGTTCTAGCTCATATTATCAACGATGAAGAAAGGCCTATTGCATTTGCCTCTAGAACCCTGTCTAAAAGTGAACGGAACTATTCTCAGATAGATAAAGAAGCTCTAGCAATCAAATGGGGTATAGAGAAATTTTACCATTATTTATACGGCCAACATTTTACATTAATTACAGACCATCAGCCTTTGACCCGTATACTGGGCTCAAAGAATGCGTTACCCGTCATTACAGCTACAAGACTACTAAGGTACGCCTTTTATTCTTACAAATGTTTAACTTTACAATTAAATTTCGGAAATCCGAACAAATGCTAATGCAGATTGTCTCTCCAGACTTAGCTTACCATTTACATGTAACAATGAACCAGATGAGATAGAAGTTTTCCAACTACAACAACTTGCTACTCTTCCAATTACATCATCGAAGTTAGCGAAAGAAACTATTAAAGATCCAGAATTAAGAGAGTTGTTGAGAAAACTGAAAACTGGTATTTCTAATGGCGTTGACGATCCTAGATATACATTACAAAATAATTGCATATTTTTTGGCATAAGAGTTTATGTACCAAAAAATTTACGTACTCAAATATTACAAGAATTACATATGGGACACATAGGAATGGTAAAAATTGAAAGCTTTAGCCCGTTCGTACGTATATTGGCCTGGTATTGATAAAAATATAGAAGACTATGTTCGACATTGTACGCCTTGTTTAATGGTTGCGAAAGAACCTTCAAGAATTACAACTCATCATTGGCAACCCGCTAATGCACCGTGGGAGAGAATACATGTCGACCATATGGGACCATTCCACGGCAAATATTTTTTTACTAATTATTGACGCTTATTCGAAATGGCCTGAAATCTTCATGGTACCAAATTTATCTTCATCTACGTCAATCAATATTTTAGACTCCGTGTTCTCAAGATATGGTTATCCGCAGATTTTAGTATCTGATAATGGCACAGCATTTTCCAGCATAGAGTTTCAAAAACTTCATTACACAACGAGCTATCCGGCACATTACATGTGCACCGTACAACCCTTCTACAAATGGACAAGTTGAACGCTACGTATACACCGCCAAGCAGGCATTACGCAGCCTGTCTAAAGAGAACCATCGTACGTGTCAAGAGAACTTGAATACCTTCTTATTTACCTTCAGAAGAAGTCCGTCTACAGCAACTGGAGAAAGCCCCGCTCAATTATTTTTAGGAAGGAACATCAACTCTGCACTTACTCTGCTACATCGTGCTGACGCTACTCAAAAAGAAGAAATTTTGCCTCTGCGGCAGTGCCAAATCTTTCACGAGGGAGAAAGGGTCGCTGTACGCAACTACACTTCCCCCAATAGTAAATGGCAAATAGGCACCGTATGAATAGGGATGGTGCACTACACTATACAATTCAGGTATCTGAGAAGCTAGTAAGGCGTCATGCCCAACAGATGAGGAAAGTTGGCGCATCAATTGCGCAAAGTCAGCAAGTATGTGATTCAAATTTACACAGAACATTTTCTCCCAATTAATACTCCTTCACACAACCATCTCCTACAATACAACCATCTCCTACAATACAATCATATCTCCTACAGCCCAACCATCTCCTACAATACAATCATCTCCTACAGCCCAACCATCTCCCTACAGTACAATCATCTCCTATAGTACAATCATCTCCTACAGTACAACCATCTCCTACATTACGATCTTCTCCAACTGCACTACATCCTCCGCACATTCTTACCTCTGATACTTTAGCTACAGGTACACCTGGGATTCAGTCACAACCGATTACCAGGAAGTCATCAAGGGTGCGGAAACCAACGCAACGACTGGATTTATGAAATAAAATTCATATAATATAATAAATTCAATTACGATTTTTGTCATATACAATTTAACTTCATTTATGTACATTCATTCATGTATAAGTTTCGTTTCATTTCATTTATGTTCAGGTGTTGGCTTGTCATATACTTTGCAAATTGTTTAAGGGAGAAGTTGATATGTATTAATGTATAATTAATTAATAAATAATATTAATATTATATAAATACAATGTATTAATATTGTACGATAATTATATGTGAGGCAATGGCAACACTGCGTGATACACACGTGTACAGGATAGTATACAATATAGCAGTTTTAATGGCGAATGTGAGTTAGCGTCTTCTTACAGTTATTACCTTTTACAATACATAAAAATAAGAATATATATATATATATATATATATATATATATATATAGAGAGAGAGAGAGAGAGAGAGAGAGAGAGAGAGAGAGTTTTATTTTATTAATATTCAAAAACAGTTGAATAGGAATGTTTATAATACCCTGTTGCTTCCCAAAGATTCTACTGGAGCAGACTCATTCTGTAGGAATGTCTTCTTTGTATTTACTCTGCATGTCACAACATTCTTCAACCTCCAAAATAGGACTCCTTTTACTGTGCTGAAAATTTAATTATGATGAAAATGTTTCATGTTGGCTACTCGACAATTGCATTTTGTCCCATGAAGTGTCCCATTCATGATCCTTGAAATAACCTGGAGGTTTAGAGAGGGGAATTTTGTAAATTCAAAATATCTCTGTTACCCGCATCAAAAATTGTTTGGAGTCAATCTTAAAGCAAATTTAGTTTCCTATAAATGTTGTTATATACATTTTTTATGTATCTCAAATATTAATATATTGGTATTTTTAGTTTTCAGCATTGAGTAAACCCCTACCCCTACTCGTGTCATAATAACAATAAACTGTTATATAATGAACCATTTTATTTAAGGCTTAAAAACCAAATATTGTTTTCAACAGATATTTACTAGAAAAGTTACATGAAAATACACCTTAGATATTTACATTACTAACTCAAAATTGTTTATTTAATCTATACCATAATCATTGTTTAACCATTTTATTTAACAATATTATGTCGTCAAATTGAGTCACAAGTGTATCTTACCAGCATGAGGGAAATCTTAGTTTATTCAGCCTCAGCATGACGAACTTTTTAGCTTCCTTGAATATTGAATGATTTTATTCATGAGTCCATAATTTTGTGTTACATATTGGGTATGACACATGTCGCATCCTTAAATACATGTCACGCACCCTAACTTAAAATTCATTTTTTTTGTTATAATCCTTTTCATTCAAAAATGAACGTTAACTCCACATTCAAGGTACTCCTACACAAGGTACAGTTAGGTGGTAATGTTTTTCAGCTAAAATTCAGGACACATATAATAATAAAATCTATGTAATATTTCTTCATTTATTTCATGCCTAGATGATTGGTCATTCTTTAATATGGGACTTGATAATTTTCATTGATCTCTATTTTCAGAATTCTTAAGGAAATGACAAAAATCCAACTTAACAGTCAATATAAAGTGGATAATCATTGTTATTATATTTGAATATGAATTTTTCTATCACTGCCTCAGAAGAAGTGCAGTTTTTTTTTGTTTATTATTTCTTGAATACAGTGTAATTTTAAAAAATGTTATATGTTCATAGCATTATACGGAGGAGCTGTAGCCCTTACCCTTTTGGCTTTGCTCAACACAAATACAAATGGAGCAATATCACTTTTAGTAGTTGCTGTAGGATTAAATGCAGGAACCTATAGCGGATATATGCTTAATCATCTGGATCTCTCTCCAAACTTTGCTGGTACTCTCATGGGCATCACAAATGGTCTGGCAAACATCACATCCATTCTAGCCCCTTCAATAGCTGGAGTAATAGTAACCAGTGATGTAAGTAACACTAATCAACTCTTGGACTACTTGGTAGAGCTTATTGTTCAACACCACACTCAGTTCGTGGAAAACTAAAGATTACATTAGGTAATAACTAAATCAGCCTTGGGAGAGAAGGGATTTAGAGGGAAAATACTTGAAAATTCGAAATACCTCAGTTACTAGGAGTTGGATTTAAAAATTGCATATAATCCAGGTTGTTGGAATTTTAATTTCCTGCAACTATTATTCTAAACATGTTTTCTCTAACTCAAGTATTAACAGAGTTATTTGTTTTAGCCTTTTGTACACCCCCACTTAAAGTATCTGAGTATCAAAATATCTCTTTGTTTATGCAGTACCAGTAGTAGACACATAATCTTTTAAATATTTATACCTTAATAGGGTTCCAATGAGAACAAGTCAAAATTGGAAACAAGTGAGACATGATATATTTCTTGATATTATCTCTTAATATGCAAATTTCATAGATAAGAGTGGGGGTTTAATGCAGGCTGAGAACAAAAAATTCCAAAACTTCTTCAATATTCAAGTTAAACCAAAATGCATATAGCTTTGTTTAGTAGGAAATAGCTGGATTTACAAAATTAGCGACATAACACTTGTCAAAGAATGTAATGAATTCTACATTATATATATATATATACATAAAATTGTAACCTCTGTCTGTACATTGATTTTTTTCACGAAATTTCATGATAACTTTTCGTTTCACGTGTCATAGACACCATAACTGCATTTTGTTTCTTTGGTGTCTGTTTGTTTGTTTATTACCTTTTCACGCATAAACGGCTGAACCGAATTTTATGAAACTTGTTATGTATATTACTACTAACCCAACTTAGAAGTTAGGCTATATTAATATCCTCTGAGACGAACAGGAGTGGGGGTTATAAGGGAAGCCTGAAATTAAAAATAGCGATATTTCGTTTCCTATTGGATTTTCAGCAAATAAGAGCATAACAAAAGTTGTTTATTTGCTTATTTAGAGTAACTTTTGTCATATTCATTTTTGTCTTTTAACAAATTATAAACGAGATATACACTATAAACTAAAGCGGGAGTAAACTATTTCGTTGGGCGCAAACGATTGAACCTAACTTAACAAAACTCGGTATGTCAATTAGTATTAATTCTTCCATGATTATAAGCTATATTAAAATTTTTAGGTTAGAACGGGAGTGGGGGTTATAAGGGAGGCCTGAAATAAAAATTCGCGATATTTCATTGTCTATTTGTTTTTCGAAAAACATGCACATAACAAAAGTTGTTTACTTTGTTATTTAGATAAACTTTTGTTTTATAAATTTCTCCAGGAACAATGTGTGGACCAAGTAATTTGCGTAGAAATATTGATATGCTCAATAATTCATTCCAATTTGAACTATCAGGTTCCTCACCTGGAAACATTAATTCAAATCTATGTTAATATTTTATCTTTAATAACTGAAATCTATGCATAATGCACAGGAGACGGGAAATATGACAATATGGAGGTCAGTGAAGTCTTATATAAAAAATTAATTTTAGTATTAAAAAATGCCAACAACGGGTATAAACCCTAAACACTGTGACGGGTAAATGTCAAAATATTGTGCAAAGTAAAGCCTTGCCAAAAAAATACCATCACCATTCAGCCTCAAATGAATTCCCGAGCGAAGCCGGGTATCTGAGCTAGTATATATATATATATATATATATATATATATATATATATATATATATATATATGCACACACACACACACACACACATACAAATAAAACTACAAGTACTGACACAACTTTTACAAAAAGAAAGAAAAAACAGTATTACTCAATTTTTTAACATCCCTACAACATATTTTCATGTCGCGTTTAATTTCCTATTTATATTTACTTATACAAACTGACCAGCATAGTTGGCAGGACTCTCTTAATGTATATGGATTTTCTATATCCCCTGCTACCTTTTTTTTAGTTCCCTATTGAATGATTTGAACATGAAATAAGTTGTTAAAGGAGATGAATTAGTTTTAGAGCCCTAAGTAAAGATCATTCACATTTTTGACTTACATGTTACAGATAAGCAAGCAAACAGGTAATCTAATAGCATTCACTCAAATGGTAGATTATGATTTCGAAAAGACTGATAAAACCTAGATATCAGTATTTTGAACATTTTTTTATCCCAATAATAATAAATATTTATTTTATAAATCCAATAAAAAAAATGGCATTTAATTTAATTATTCAAGTATCAATGAAGGTTGCAAAATTTGCAATGTTGAATTAACTGAGCAAATAGCAAAAAGCCTTATTTAAATTATTTAGGCTATTTATTTGCTATTTTTTCAGTTAATTAAAGACAGAAATCTTCCAAACTGCTTCTGTTACTAGAAATATATTTCATTTTATCAGATAAATTCTTAATGCAACCATATTATTTTCAGGATAATGTTTCTCAATGGAGAATTGTTTTCTTACTAGCAGCAGGAGTTTCTGCATTAGGCCAAACAATATTTAATATATTTGGATCGGCCGATGTACAAAGCTGGAATTCAGGAGGTATAAAGCAAGAAAGTACAATTGAATCTATAGAAAAAGACCCTGAGAATAAAGAAAATGCATCCTAAAGACGTTGTTTCTACCATGAGGCTAAAATTGGATTTCCATTAGAAAACATAACAAAAATACCTTTAACATTTTAAATTCTAATTCAGTAGACCTGTGAAACTCATTGTAAGTCAAATCAGCCGAATGAGTAGCAATACAAGATAACAATACTACATTATTTTACTCTCCACATGTTGAGTAATCACAACTTTAAATTTAATTTGTATCCTCAAAATGGACATGGGGAGATATAAAATAAATACATCTTTCTTCAGTGTATATGTTTGCATATTAACTAGTTCAACTTCTTAATTTAAAAATATGAATAAAATAATAACTCAATTTTCTTTTCTAAACGACCTGAAAAAAATGAAGGTTGTTCATTCTAACAGTACATTCTATATAATTAAAAGTATTTAATTTATTAATTAAACATTAATTAAGTAAAGAGTATGTTCAAGACGTATGGAAGTTCCTTAAAATTAATTCACAAATACATTTTTACAGAAAAACTTTTCTATTTAATTTATTTGGAGACATTTTTCTCCTGACTATTTTCATTGGACCAGGAGTAGGGGTATAGAGGATGGGTAAACTAAAATATTCAAAATATGTTATTTTGAGTCAGATCAAAAAATGTTGCATAAGCAATCTTCTTGGAAATGTGATGTTCTTTAATTATTGTCCCGGGTGTTTTTTTTTTTTTCTTTTTAGTTTTCACCCTTCATTTGTCCCTTCTACTCATGCGATTTTTAATTAAAACAACTATATCAATAAACATCTCATCTTGAGATTAAATTCCAAGTCTTGTTTAAATAGGCTTGTTAATATGAAAAAATAAGAGAGTCAGATGTGGAATGATGTCATGAGCATGGCATTGCAGCTGGTGGGATATATGATTTGTTTACACAGTGTGCCTGTGAGACAGACTTATATTTTTATAAAGAGTAGATGTTCAAACTTTAGTACTAATAGATGTAGAAATTGATGCATTTGTACCTTGTTCTAGAACATTATGAATATTTTTAAGAAATCTATGATCTCGAGTGGTTAAGTTCCATATCAATAAGAAGGGTCTGTCTACTTAGGGCAGTTATCTGCTGACCACTCCAATGAAATTAAGTAAGTGCACAGACCCACCATATTGAGAGCATACATATTTTTTTGTATTATAAGAATGGATATAAGAACGGATTTAAATGTAAATATGACATATTTTTATGATTAAAATGTCTTAAATTGCTCTCTGAATTTAAAAAAGTATTTGTTAACTTCAGATATGTATGTATATATGTTTTTCTTATAAAAAGTATAATGTTTCATTTAATATGAGGATATGATTGTTTATACAATAACTGTAAATAAATAACATATTTAAATTCAAATTATATAATTTGGCACTATTTTCTGCCTATTTGAACTACCAGAAGCCTATGTTATGCATGTAAAAAGTTATTTCTATCACATAGCTAAATAGTTTTCATATTTGTATAGTTTTGTTTAAGCATTGTAAATATAAATAATTCTTGGTAAACTAATCAACAGTAATATTCTTTATAAAAATTAATAACTTAAATATTTAAATATCATTAGTTATAAACCCCTTTTTATGTCTTATCACCTTTGAACATTGTAAAATTGATCGCTTTTAATTAAAGCAATATGTGTTAATAATGATATGCATAAAATGTGTTTCAATATTAATTGTAAGTATGAAAAATATGTATGCTTAATTTTGTATAAAATAAATTTTTAAATATAGTGTGTAAATGTTTTCAAGACACTAAACTAGAGCATAGAAATGCCTAGTCTCTAACAACTATTTTATTAAGGGTGCTAAACAATTTCTACAATAATGGGAAGGGTCATAAATTGGAAAATAATAATAAGCATTTAGTAACAAAATTATGTAATATTTTTTTTCTTATTAAAACAAATTGGGTTTAATGAAAAATAATTTTACTTTGAATACAACACTTTTCTAGTAAAAATAAATTTTAAAAGTATTATTAAAAATATGCCTTTTAATCTTTGGGATGTCAATTATTTTAGTGATGATAACTTAGACGTTTTTCGCTCTAAAACCTTATGAAACAATTATTTAGTCTTATAAAGAAAATATTAAATCCATGTTTAAAATTATTATTATCTGAGACAGATTGAATATTCCCATATATATCATACAGAAATTTGTATTATGACAAATTGTGTCTGGGGTGTTAAAATAGTTTTGATTTCAGCAATGACTAATACTCAATAGAAAACTGTTGAAGATCATTATAAGAGAATATTTTCTTCTCCACAAAGCCCCTTCAAAAAACTTCTGAATTTAAAGCTGCACTTCTTCGCAAGACAACTTAATACAAATGTATGTGACCAATCCACAACCTATATAGAAATGAGTGGTGAAGGTGGAGTAATGAGGGCAGTGAGGCTACAACTGGATAGGCATGGTGTTGAGCACCCCCTCCATTTTGACAAGTTCTGAATTACCTTTCTAGCTCAAACAGATAGAAAAATTCTAAATTCACTAGAAACAACTTTAAAATTAAAAAGAAGTTACACACAATTTAAGCAGTGTTACTTTCTTTTAATCAATAAAAGTAACTGAATAACTTCACTGGAGTGTTGTCAGCACGCCACCTACCAGCTTAGCCAAGGTTTTTATATATATATATATATATATATATATATATATATATATATATATATATATAAATGTAAAAACCTCTCAGACACATTTTTGAGGAGTGCAAGAAATACAGTGGAATCCTGGCTCACCTCAGTATTCCAAGGAACCTCAGCAACGCCCTGGCTAACGGTAGAGCGGCCATCGACAGAGTGATAAGGTTTCTCCATTTAACAGGCCTCTCCAGACACATATATGTATCAATGGATTCTTTTATTTTAATGTTAATTTAATAGCCTTAATATTAATGTTTCTTTTAATGGTTTCAATTTTAATGTTTATCTTTATAGTTCTAACTTTGTTGTTATTTTAATGGTTGTGTTTTTAATGTTTATTTTAATAAACTTTAAGTTTAATGTTTTTTTTAATGCTGTTATTAATTAGTTAATTAGAAATGGTAGTTTTTTTTAATAGCCCTATTCCGATTGTTTGTTTTAATAGTCCATAGGTTTAGTCTAATAAATAACAGCATTCTTCTTAGTATTTATTTAAATATTTTGTTTGAAAATTTACTTTGTCTTTAATAGTTGAATACTGTGATACTCTGCAGTAGGTTTCAAGGCATACGGCCGAGAACCTCCCTTACCCAAAAAAATAAAATAAAATAAAATGGGATGGAGAAAAAAGAAGGGAAAAAGGGGGTTGAAATAAAAAATATAGAGGAAAAAAAACAATACACAACAACAAACAAACGATAACAAGAAACCTCCGACGGAAAGCATTTGAAATGTAAACAAACAGTATTGCCAACTTCTTAACGGAAAGAAAAACAATTACTGTAATATATCTGAATATAACGTGTTAATTTGAATTGAATAACGTATTAATTGAATTAAAATTGTGACCGCTAGAGCGATAACACTATAATTATATATATATATATATATATATATATATATATATATAATTTTGAACGGACATCATTTTCGTCATCTCCTGGGTCGGATAGGTGGACATTTGAAGAAATTTTGTTAAAATCGTGTCATACGTACGACCTCAATAGCTGATTTCCCTTTATATATATATATATATATATATATATATATATATATATATATATATATATATATGATATTTTTGAATAGTTATATTGCAATATATAAACTTTTGAAATAAAAACAGTCTTTGCAATGATAAGATGATAAAACATTTATTAATTTACTATTATTCATTAACCACTTTTTGCTGCTATGGTTAATTGGGACGGGTTATCTACCGGTTACCACTATTTTCTAGCCAGGATGGGACTAAGGATTTTATTTAATGAGTTTGTCACTAAATAAATTCCTATTACCCAGGCGAGAAGGTACGAGGTTGGCTAGCACAAAATAGTTGAACTTTGTATGAGGTGAAACAGGTGTTGTTATCAAAGGAAATAATCTTCAGGAAGGCCTGGTCTGGAGAAAACTTCTTCAGTTGAAATGATCTTGGTTGAGATTATTGTAATTGTAGGGATGATTTCTGAGTTGATGAAAAGCAAAAACAACTAGATGAAAAGAGCCATACAGGAACTGGTGGCTCTGAACAGTTCCAAGGCTTGTAGTCACTGACGACAAAATCCTCAATGCGGGGGGATTTGAATTATAATGAAACAAACAGTCCAATGAGGTGAGAATATTTCAAGTTTCTCAAAAAGTCAAGTATCCATTTCTGATCTAGTTTATTCAGTACACAATGGAGGGATGAGGTAATGCCCTACCAAATTTGGTAATAGTTTATTGCACATTGCACCTAGAAAAGCTCAACGGTTTGGGTGAATTTGCAGACATGCTTCTAATTCCTTTGATATAGACATCAGTATGGTGCATTCCTACTTCATCAATTTCATGACCTGAATGACTTATTGATGTTTTTAGAAATTTGCTAATATAAATAGCAGATTACATACATATCTAAAAATGTGACCAACCCTTTTTAGCCCCATAAATGCTCGTTTGGGCTCATTTTGAAATATGCCTGGCAATGTTCAGATCCCAAAAGATATTCAAGTATACTGGAAACACATTAATAAGGTTTAAGCAGTAACCAAATGACGTAAACAACCTAATACGGAGAACAGATGCATAAAACCTACGGACAACCAATTCAGAACAACTTTTGACGGGCTTGAAGATTGTGCCAGGGTGGCCCTATTTCTGATCATACTTTTTTTGCTGCACCTGGATCATACAATATGCATAATACACCTGAAACAGTCAACAGTGCGAATGTTTGATGCTGTACAATTAGAATCAACTTACTGCCCTTCTGTAAGGCCCTGATTGACATACCCCCACATCTTCATCCTTTTGTGTATAGGATTTTTGTCTTCTTGACTTGTCCATAGGGCCTTAATATAAAATATATAGCAATTAATCCTCAGAATGCATTGCATTGTAAATGTTTGTAACCCAACGAAAGTGAGGTTATTGAAAAAAGAAAAAAAAATGGCATTTATAAATAAAACTATTGCATTAAAATAATTAGAATTTGATAACATCACAAATGTGAAACATGTATTCGATAATAATAATTGTAAATATTACATAGACACACACGCATGCACACAAACTCACACACATTCAATTACTTAAAAGCAACTTTCACTGTGTTGGTAGATAATTATGTCGCCTTTATAACAAAAAATAACTGGGTTCAGGTTGGGTGTTGGGCTAGGAGATGCTTGCCAATGCTGCACCCTGCTTTTCTCAGGTGCCATTCCAATTCTCACAAGATGTAGTATGCACGCATATGTCTCATATTTTGATTTTAGAGTAAGGAAGTATTTGGGATTACTTCTCAGCAATGCTCAGCAAAAATAAATTGTACAAAGTTAAATATATTTTGATTTTTATATATTTTTGTAATTCACTTCTCTCAGGTACAAAACATCCAAAAACAAAATAGGCACTTGTCAGTAATGGTACCTATTAATACATTTAATTGATTAGTCAATGGAGCCTATAAAATTAAACACTAAAAAAAAAAATAGATGTTATGAAACCCACAATTATTAATAACAAATAATAAATTATTAGAAAAAAATAATAAAATCACAACCTCAAAACTAAATAATAAATAAATTATTCAATAAACATACAATACTCATATTGAGCTGGATTTAAAAATTTATAACAGCCCAGTATAAAAATCACAAAATTACTGTTTTAATTTTATCCATAAACATTGGAACGGAATTCGTAACTGTACAAGTTTAATAGAATGATTCTTAATGGAAGCATAAACAGTTAGCCACTGTAAGGCAGTATAGTATGACATGACATTAAGACAATCTCTTTGAAAAGTTCGTTGTTCGTTGCCGGAGAAAGATTCATTAAATGACTGATGAATAAACATTTCATAAGGAATTAAAATCATGAATAAAAAAGTGGACCAAGTCTATTTCGGAGGAAGTAGTTATTTCAAGACTTTTATACAGATCTATAAGAGGAAAAATGGGCATATCCAAAAATGGTTATTTTGCTGCAATCTATTAGTATGTTACATCTCAAAGAAATTAAACACTGTTAAAAAAAAAGAGAGAGAGAGAGAGAAACTGTTATTTCTCAACATTTAGAGATATTCTCCTGTTTTTATCAACCAATGAATTCAAGAAGAGGATAAGAACAAAACAACTTAATAAGCGAAAAATTAATTAATGAAAATAAGAGTTGGGAGTTAAATTTCCTTTAAGATGGTCATTCGAGCAGAAACAATTACTCTACAACATTCTGCATGGTAATATGGAAATAATGTATGAATTCTTGTTCCAAAGTTAATGAATTAATACTGAAAGACTATTTAACAATTCCACTTTTCAATTAGAGATCACTAAAATGGTTTGCCCTATATCATTTGGTTAATTTGTGCAGATGTTTCAACTTTAATATTCTTAATCATAATTTTGTGCATTTCATAATCAATAGAACATTGGCATAATTTTCTACACATAAATAACGAACACTCAAAAGCTTATTCACTACATCATTAAAAAAAATAATATAAAATAACAAAAAAAAAACTAAGATTTTGTCAGAAATTTGAATTACTGTGACCTGGCACAAATATTTTTTAGAGCAAACATTTAAGGTATGCTCTACCTTCTTTTGCTCACTTTCGATTTACATAAACATTTGAGATTCCAAAATAAATTAAAAACTAAATAAATAAAACATCACATAAACAAATCTGGGATTTAAAAACAATAAAACTTAGGACGGGAAATAAAATCTTACAGAATTCCAACTCAGAACTAACAATAATAAAACAGGCATTAAAATACTTTTTGTTTTACCATTAAAAATAACCAATAAGAAAGACTAAACAAATCAAGCATATAATCCAAGTAATGGATTAAGTATGTCCAGTAGATTTGCTTGACTTTTAAGTTTAATAAATTAAAAATATTCCTAAGCGAAAATTCCTTATACTTATATCTGTGCGTGTGTGTATATATATATATATATATATATATATACAAATACAGGGAAATTTCCACTTTAGTCATTTTATCTTAAATCCTGGAATTTCAGAGAAAAAAAAATAAACCTATGGCTTTTGGTATTTTATGTATCATAAAGATAAAATTGGCTTATCTTACATTTTTCAAAATATTAAAATATTTTTTATTTCAACAAACAAAGCAAGAAAATAAAATTAAAAAAATTATGTTATATGGAGTGCAGTCCATTACTTTAAAATTTAGAATTTTTGGCTTCGTGAAATAGCACCTCCTTTGTAATCAAAGGAGATTGTGCTATTCTTCATTACAAAAAGATACAATGGAAATATTCCATTGATAATTTTAATCTTCCTATGTATCTGCCCAACAGATTACATGCATGTACTTAGGAAAGTGTCTCTCTTTATCAGCAATAGGAACATTACCATATCTTTTAAAATACATTTTCTCAAATTATGCTGGCAGTCAAAATCTCAACACCAAAGTCCGCTACATAAAATATTATTGCAAACTGATAGCAGGTTTGACAATATACTTTAAGCAGGAACACTCCTCTGTAGAAGCTTACTATCATAGTTTGCACATACAAAACAGAAGAGGTAGAAAAGCTCCAATAGCTATAAATACAGGCAACATTAGTGATGAATCATCAACTGAATAAGGGTCTGGTGTTCTAGGGCCACTGGGCCTCCTTGATTTGCTGTTGCTTGATTTATCTTCATTTTCTTCACTTTTCCATTCCTCAGTTTCAAGTGGCGGCAATTTTGGTACATCTAAATCGAATAAAAAACAAATGATAATTAGAAATTGCATAATGAAATGAATATTTGAATAAATAAAAACATGTCAGACGATAAAATGTTATATTATAGCTAATAGGCTAGCTATGTTAGGGTAAGTTAGTTGTGATCTACTGGCAAAAGAGTTATCATCTGGATGATATAACAAAAAAAAGTTCATTTTAAATTCAAATGACAGACCAACAAGGGGGAAAGATTTGTCCCCCTGTTGGTTGGTCAACTTGAATGATGACTCAGGGGCTCTATGTGTAAATTGCATTAGTAGGTGCAGACGTTTACAAGACTGAAAACTAGAAAATACAAATATCTTGACTCAAGTTAGTTATTAATAGAAAATATGGTAACTGAGAACAATGGCAAAAAGGTAGGCATTAGAGATAGGAGAGTGGTAAAAAGGGACCACATGCTTTTATGCCCTGGAAAAAAAAAATTACTAATTCAAATTGGTGGTAGTTCAAAAATTCAACCACTTCTGTACAAATATATACAAAACAGGGATTACCCTTTAAAAACTTTAACACTTAGTAAGTACATATTTAATGTTTAATCAGTTCAATGTCTGTTAGACAGTGTGGGATAAAGGTACTTCCAATCACATCATAACATAAGTCCACTCATATAACGATAACAAATTTAGGAAATGTCAGCAAGACAGAAAAGGAAGTATTACAAGTTAATAACTGATAGAGGAAGCTTTATTAAACAAGAAGTATTTATGGTAAAGAATCATTTCCCTAGGAATTCAACATAGGAAAGTGACCATTTCTAATTAATTTAATAAACTGAATGAAGCCATCAAAATTAAGAAAATCATAACATTTTATTCAACAATTTTAAGAACCATATGTCCTTTGATAAAATTAAGCACAAATTATGTTTTAGTAGATTTCCCTGAAGGAAAATCAGATACTGAGGTTTTAATTTTAAAAAAATGTTTTAAAAAATTAGATTCATTCACATTTATATAAATATATTTAAAGCTGTATCAGTCACAATGTTAGTTTGATCATTAATATTCTCGATATTAAATTTTTTTGTGCAGAACTAAAAACCAAATTTGTATATGACCTAAACCAAACCAGGAGAGGGGTTTACAAAAAAGGTGAAAATTGTATAGTACTCTATTATTATTCAAATGTTCATAAAATATATTATTAATCTTGTTAATCAAGTAATTTGCAATAACCTTTGTTTCAAGCACTGTTCTTAAACAATGAAAACGAGATTTTCGCATTTCTTTGTTTTTAGTCTTCAATAAACCCCCTTTCCTACTTCGTCTCACTTTAATATTAAGCCATTATGTTATTTAACTACTGATCTTATTTTTAAGCCTTAGCTATTGGGTGTTTACCAATTGGAAAATAAATATTTATTAATATTAACATCCACTTCTTGCAACTAAGGCTAACTGGGCCGGATTATCTCCCTATGAGATAGATTATGATTAAGTAATCACCCTTTTCTAGCCAAAGTGGAACTAAGGATTTTATTTAATGAATTCAGTCACTAATAAATAAATTCATATTGCCCAGGCGAAAATCGAACTTCCCACTCTAGGTTTACCATGTGAGATTAAGGACAACGCTTTAACTTACATGTCATCTAACCCGAGCCCCGTGATGTAAATAAGGAAAATCTGCCTATTTCAAAAAGTAAACATAGCCTAACAACTGATAATCCACCTGTTTATTTAAATTATTTTATTTATTTATTAGCATCCACTTTTTGCTACTATGGCTAATTGGGATGGGTTATCTACCGGTTACCACCCTTTTCTAGCCAGGGTGGGACGAGGGATTTTACTTAATGAGTTCATCACTAAATAAATTCCTACTTACCCAGGCAGGAATCGAACTTGCCACTCTAGGTTTACCATCTGAGATTAAAGCTCCTGAGCCCTTTATTTAGATTATATAATCAATAATGATAGCATTAATAATAAAATCCCTGATACAAAACTTAGATAAATCAGTAATAGAATAACAAGCTGAAATAATCTTGGTAATGATCAATTAATCAAAAGAACAGTGTATCTAAGGCAATTAGGGAGTGAACAAGGATGTCACTCCTAAGAAGTATTCATGTTAGAAGAGAATCGTGAAATATGTGAACCAAAAGAATGGGAAGACCTAGAGAAATTAGCAGAACTGGAGAAGAGTCTCCAAGAAAACAAGACTTGGACATTCATGGAACTATCAGCTGGAAGATTTGGTATTTAAGACTGTAATAAAACATTACATGATAAATTTGTCAATTGTTGACATGGAATGACTATTAGTGGTGGTATATATAACATTTATAGGATATTACATTTGCAATAAGATTGATCTTATACTAGTTTTCGATCCGACTCATAATAATGGAGATATTCATCATTTCATTAATTCTCCCTCTCTAACCCCCCCCCCCCCACTGATCCAATTTCAGCTGTTAAAGAGCTTAATCTTTAGTTTTACATAAACCATTTAATTATCGAGTTTGGTCACAATCAAACAAAAATTGCAACCGGCAGAGCGTTAAAAGAGAAATATATAAAATGTTATATATAATCTCCCAACAATATCTTACTGTTCTTAACACAGAACAACTTAAAATAACACATCCCAACAGTTAGACTTAGGAAATTTCAGCTAGGTTGCCCTTTATTAAGAATGGCAAGGTATGTTGGGAGATTCCAATGTCATTACATTTTCTTGGTTACATTCTTTGAAGCATAGGTTTCAGTTAGATCTCGGATTCAAGATTCTGTATGTTCAGTTCAAGGCTGGCTAGCTAGAGGTCATATGAAGATAATTACCTCCCCCCCCCCCCATGCCCCAATATTTCATCTCTCATAGTGATCTTGGAGATACTAAGATGTATTTGATGTGTTTTAAAACTTTCGACTTCTCAATCTTTGATTTCCAGTAAATGTCCTGCTCTGAAAAGCTCTTGTCTTAATGTCTGATGTGCTTAATCAGTTGCCATCTACACCTAAACCAGTTGTTAAAAATTCAAGTGATATGAATAATACATTTAAGTATGCATTTAAAATGTTGTCGAATGAGCTTGTACATGGGGCTGAGAAAAGAAGTACTCTTTTAGCTTACTTGACTGATGTTCCTGACTTTCATCTTTTTGGACTGCATAACATTCCAATGCATCTTCTAATTTCAATTACCATGAATTAAAGCATGTTGTGATGTTTAGAACTGTCAATTAAATTAATAGAGAATGGAAGATCCTACGAATTCTTTCAAAAGTTTCCGTTCTTATATGTTCTCCTGTGAGTAGAGCAGATCCAAGGGCAGTTAATGTGAACGTATGTGATCTGCATGTAATTTTATCAATAAAAGCACCGAGCAATAATGATCCTGCTTTAGCAGGTAAGGAAGCAATCCTGGCCTAGTTAAAGATCAAAGTAATGACATTTGATCAAGACGAATTGGGTAATGCACCAGCCACTGAGACATTTTCTTCAGTTAGAGATCCTATACTACTGCAGAAGAGAGGGTTCGTTTATGGACACATTCATTAAGACAAAATTAGAGTAAGATAACAATTCTTAAATCAAGATGATGATCCAGCTTCTAAACCATATTCTTCTCAACCATTTTACTGCTGATCTTAACCATCTTTACACTAGATTCATCAACATCAACAAGCTAATTCAAACAAGATTCATTGACATTAATGACATTCTTAATCACTAATGGAGCTATACCAAAAACAGAGCACAGTTTGTTGTACAATGAATAGTTTGTTTCAAAATGGACCAGAATTCTTCGAGTAACCCTATTAATTTGCTCGCTGATTATTCAGGTTCAGGAACCCGGCAAGGACGGTGTAATGCTCATGGCATCTACAGAAAGTGGAATCCTATAAAAGGCCTATCACTAAGGTTTCTTCGTTCTCATAGTAGCCATAAGGATAACTGCCAGTCTGAATCTGGTTAATATGTTTGAAAATGTCTATTATATTGTATTATTTGCCTGAATATGTTGTAAATTTTCATCCCATGGAATTAGTTTTGATGTTTGTGAATATTTATTATATTTAGTGGGTCAATTGTAAATATTATCCTATAAGGTTTTTGTTTCTCTTGGCACATTCGTAAGAATTTGATTCAGTTATTTGTTTTATTATTAATATATTTATATATATATATATATATATATATATATATATATATATATATATATAGTTTTGAACAGATGTCATCCTTCTTTCTCAATTTGAACTTTATATCTGACCTCAAAAGTGTAAATAAGTCCTTAATGCTTGGGGCATCAATTCATTATAAAGTACTCACAAAAATATATAATTTTATAATTCAAATTACAATGAAAGCAGAGATAAGACTTGTCATTAAGATAACATCTACAACATGGGCAGAAGATATTATTATCAATGAGAAAATAACTCTGCATTAAAGCTAAGGGTAATCTTATTGAATGACAGGGTCAAATTCAGTTTCCTAAAAAGATTTTCTTAAAAAGGAATTCTTTATAAAATATACATAATAAACACATAAATAGCCAAAGCTTCTTACCTTCAATTTTTCCTTTCATCACAAAAATTGCATTAATTTTAGGGTTATCTCGATATCCCTGCAAAAAAATAATATTGATAAGTATGTTTCAAGAAATTAATAGAGATAGGAATTACCATAATTAAAGTGTATATTGACGAAGGCAAACCTTTATAAATTCAACTCTAATTTTTCCACCTCTAATGTCAGATTCTTCTTCATTACAATATAAACGACCATTGTTGACACTGAAACTAATATACTCATCATGAGCAACACCTCTCCCAACTTTATCAAATATGTCAAGATCAGCAACAATAGTATGATCCCCATTAAGAACAACATCAAAAACCTGAAGGGAAAAACAACAATTGGTCAAACATTGAAAACTTCCTGTAAAACTTGAATTTCAAATTATTACTACCTTCATATTTGGAGCATTGAAATACACTTCACAAAACTTCAAAACCATCACGTAATCACCATCCTTATTGATAGGAATGTCATAGCCAAAGGTATTGTGATGATATCTTTCAGTTTGATAGAGTATATGGTCGTTCTGAGGCACTCTGCCAATTAAAAGCTGCTTCCCATAATCGGAAGGAGTTCCAACTTTTCCAAATAGAGGATCCCTTTCATACTTTATACCAAAAACGTCTGTATGTGCATCGCCACCGGCATTTATAGCATATATAACCTCACCGATGCTGATAACATTGTTCAATGTGGCTAAAAGCGTAGTAACAAAAAACAACGAAGACCTCATTAAAAGTTTTAAAAACATTTCATAAACATTGATTAAACAAAAATGTTAATGAATTTAAACTTCACAACATTGTGAGGGAGGTACATCTAAAGGAACCTTATAAGGCAATGTATGCCGATAACAACACAACCGCCACATGTAAGAGAAATTCCCATAAAAAAGTCCTTATTCCATCACTTATGTCAACTTATAGACATCCTTATTCAAAAGTTACTGCGGCAAAACCAACACATCAGCAGTAACCAGTAGCATTTCGACACCGCATCACAGCCCTACAAATTGAACAAATTATTTGATAAAGTGTAAAAATTAAACTGTACCTCCGATTAAGGAATTATTTAAAGTGCGAGAAAAAAAAGAAGAGACAAATAGTGTTTAATTATGTCCAAAAAATTAAATGAATACACCCCCCCCCTTCTCCTGTGGAATGTGAACAATGAACCTAATATCCAAATATTTAAGAAAAAAAGAAAACAAGGATTAGAAAATATAATGCTATTAATAAAAGGGTGAACAAATATACATATTATTGAAGAAAAAGCGAGAACAATAATTATTATCCAAATTGAATAGAGCAAGTCGCCAGTACTTTTAAGAGTTCTTTGTGTAATTAATTTAATTTTGTCTATTATTGACAATTAATTTAGCCTTAAATATCTGAAGACGAACAACATATGGTAGAATACTTTAAATGTTAGTCGCTTATCTCGTTTCAACAAATTTTAAGGTAACTTCAGACACTTTCATAAGAACTAGATACTTAAATAAAATAAGTGCAATACAAATAATAATTTAAAAGACCTCAAAAAGAAACAAAAGTCAAACGGATCAAAATGAAGTTAGTGTAAAAGATATTGGGACGCCCAGAAATGCTTTACTATTTAAAATAAAATGGGGTTGACTTGGTAAACAAGACATCTGTAACTTGGCCACATGCTATATTTTAAATAATCATGGAACAATTATAAAGTCATAGCTACAGACTCGCTGACTTTTATCATTCTATAAACACTACCACGATGAATACATAAAAAGTATTGAAACCCCTAGCCTAGTTATTATCACACTTGGGAATTAAGAGAGACTAACGTTTTATTATTGATGGACTATGTCCTGCAGGACCACATAGTATTTTAAGCCTTTCATCCGCTCAGTAGGGCTTAGTCCATGGTAGGCAATGAGACGGAAAGGGAAAGATCTTTGTTGAGGGATCACAATTATTAAGCTTCATAAGTAGTATATAATCTTGCGTGGAACAAACAAATTGTAAACTCTAACGATGACTGCGATTATTATATATTTGTATGATACAGCCAAGACTGACACCGCAAAACTATGTAACAGAAGATCGAAGATTCTCACTGCTTGCGATGAAAGAAAAAATTCAAACAAATCCATGAGGGTGTGCACAAAAATGCCACAGAAATCTCAACGATCATCGGACAGTTAAAATAAGTAGTAAAAAATGTTCTTAGGGAAAATGGATTTCAAGGTCGATCTGCGTTGAGCAAAGAACAAAAAATAAAACTTTGTCATGGATAAGAAAATGTTAATCGCCTAATTGAATTCTGGCAGCAGGAAATATTCACTAGTGGATCCAAATAGAACTTCAACGAGGTCACCGAATATTTGTAGGAGAGCGTATGAAGAGCACAATTTTCAGACTTGGTGCCTAGAGCTAAATACAAGGGAAGAGCAGTGCTGTTTTGAGGTTGTATCATTGTATTCATTGAGGGATGCATTGATGCACCCCATTACATACGTGGAATTCTGAGAGCCTCTACTATCCTGTGCAGAAAAACTAGGATTAAGAAGCAACTACATTTCGTTCTTAGGACAATAATCCGAAACACACGGCGTGGAAATCGAAAAGTTGCTACAATTATAGTACTCAAAATGGACGGAAACCCCACCACAAAGTCTGGATGTAAACCGAATTAATAGAATTATTATATTCTAACATGTTAAAATGATGAATCGCCATTGTAGCGGCATGGTTCTATTTATTTTGTACATTTGTAAAATTTAGCTTTGTAAACAATTTTAATATTTATTTAATTTTGTAAAATTATATTCAAACATGTTAAAAGATGAATCCCCGTCTCAAATAAATAATAAATAAAAATATACCGAATTAAACACCTTCGGGACCACTTGGAAAAAAATTTGTTGATTTCCCTTAAGCCAATTTAGAGTAAATAACGTAAAATCTCAATTGACGACGTCATCACACAACGTATTCTCATGTACGCCACAAATTAAAAGTTTAATGAATACAATATTTGATATTTAACCTTGAATGAGCTGGTTCAGGATATAACAGCTTATTGTTAATACGACATGAGTAATAGGTTTACTGAAGGCGGAAAACTAAAATATGCAAATATCTCGGGTAATATTCAAGATGAGAAAATAAGTTCATAAAAAACATTTATAGAACATTACATTTTCAATAAAATTCGTTCTATACAAGTTTTCGATCTGATGTACAATAACGGATATATTTTGAATGTTCAACCCCCCCCCTCCCACTTCAGCCATTAACGTACTTGATCTTTAGTTTTACATAAATAGAACCAGTATATTCAAGGTAAAAGTAATCTGTTTATTAAAACAAATTCGTTTTACCTATAGGGTATGACAGAGTAATCAATATTATTAAATGTTGATTACTCTGTTATACTTTCCCACTTCGTTTATGTTGTTTGCTGGCAATGATATAGGCTCTTTAAATAGGTGTTTGGCTCTGTCTAAAGAAATAAAACTTTGAATTGGCGAGGCTCAAATGTTTTTCATTTTCACTCCATTCTAACAATGACATAAAAATTGTAATTCTTGTCTGTATGTCAGTTGTTCATCAATCATTTAAAAATGGTTCTTTTTATTTTATTTTTTTGTCGGAGGCCCAGTTTTGATACAAATTTACATGCAAAAGACCATATAAAGCCTGCCAGCATGTACTCAGATAGTTCCACCTCTACTGAATTATTTGTTCCATTATGAAGTATTGTCTTGACGATTGGGTGTAAATAGAACAATGGGTACTTGTGTATTATATCCACCACATTTTAGTTCCACGCTAGAATGCGCTACTGAAGTGCGACGCTAGCTCTCCCAGGCTAATGAGGTTATCTTTTGTCATAGTTGCGTTTGCTGTTTAGAGTTTCTTAGTCCTTTAAAAATGCCTCTTTGGGATTTGCCAACGACTGAAGAAGACGCTGTTAAATATTTACATGAGAGGAATATTTTGGCTATCAGAAGAAAGTGTTCTAAATCACATTACATGAAACTGTATAGTGGAAAAAAAGTCTTTTTTGGAAGTGTAATTTAAAAAAGTGTGGTGAGCAAGTCGGCGTTCGGATTGGCACTTGGTTCGAAGGAAGTAAAATTCCATTTTGTAATGCATTGAAGTTCATTTACTGCTGGTGCGAAGAATTGACATCTGTCAATTTTTGCAAAAAACAACTCAAAATTTCCAATGACTGCTATTGATTGGAACAGTTACATGAGGGAGTTGTGTCCTTAGATATGAAGAACAGTATTTCCACACATTTCCCGCCTAAAAGTGAATAAAATGTTTTCTTTTTAAAAATTGTGTTTTCTTTTATTTATCATTATAATCCCGTAGAAGGTTATAAGGTAAGTATAACCTCCCTTGCGGCCAATGAATCGTACTACTTAAAACAGTACCGCACTCTAGCGTGGAACTAAAATGTGGTGGATATAATACACAAGTACCGAACAATTAGTGCAAGTGGCCCACAGCTGGTGGGTTGAAGTACAAATGGCTCAAAAGGTTTTTGATAAACTTTTGTATTTTTAAGTCTTTCGCAAGGTCCAACATGGGGTACATGAGAATTTGATTTCTCAACCAGGAGTGGCATTTAATTAAAGAATATCTTGATAATATTGGATTTACTGGAGAAAAAAATAAAAGAGGAAAATCTGTTTCTATTTAGAATGTATTTTCAGTCCTGAAAGGTTGTTTAAATTTAATAATTTAAAATTGTTGATTTACAACTTCAATTTAAAAGTTATTAAAGTTGTTATAAGGTATTTATTTCTGTTCCATAAGATGAGACATATGCCTCTATAACAGAATGAAATTTTTTTAGGTGTTTTCAGAGAATTCGAAGTGTTGATATATTTGGATAACAATTTCTTACATGCATATGCATTGAGCAGGGAGTTGTTTCTTCATGCAGATAGAACATATTAAATAACTCCTTACTGTTGAGTTTGTAGGAGCTTCCGCTCCAATAGGTATTGACAAGCTCTTCTGAGGAGAGTTTACAATGTGCAATAATTTACTTGACATGTCTACCTTGGGTAAAAACAATGTATTCCTCAACATTTCATTGAGTTTCATAATTTTATAATGTCGAGAAAAGGAGGAGCTATTATTGTATAGATATATAGTTATTTTAGTTAAACATTGTAACTAGTTGAAAATATTACATTATTTGTATTGGTCTTGGGTGCTAATTAGTCTTGAGGATTCCTCAAATGTCCATAGACTGCATCCAAAATGGCTTTTTTAATTTGAGATACTCAGTAAAAATTACATGCAATGTTTTCCAGCTGGTCAAGTTTCAGGAGTTTGGAAAAACAGCACTTTGGAATCAAACTTTGGTCCATTTCAGTGAGTTTTGAGAACCATTGAAGAAGTTTAAGTACCTTCACTTTCAGTAAGACTATCACACTCCAGTGGTAGCATTTAACTAGGGTAAATGAAGAAGTAGTTTCAGGAATTTTGCTTGGAAGGTTACAATAGCCTCCATGAATGCTGACCCCAGACCTAGTATACACAGAGCAGCACTGATTAGCATAGGGCTCCAAAGAGTGTCATCCTGGAACCTCACGATTTGCATTTTGATGTTTTCGATATTAGCATAATGACAGCAACAGCTGCCATGTCTCTTCGACATAAACCTCCTGTAGTCAAAACATAGCCTCTCTGTAAGTGAATCGGTACTCAGTTCCACTCACACCCATTGTTCTATTTACACCCTGTCTATTTCATAAAAGTCCCTAGTATAGGAAAAGAATTCAGTGGAAAGGGAACTATTGGACACCCTGCAGTCTTTAGATGGTCTGCAATTCTTTGCAATTTGAATTGAAATTGGGCAATTTAATGAAAACAAAATATCTCTGTCATAGGCCATTATCAAATAAATTGTAATGAGTAATTACATTTGAATGATTTCTATACAAAACCATTCCACAAAATATATATATATATATATATATATATATATATATATATATATATATATATATATAAAGTTCATTCAATTATTAATGCTCTGTATAGTTGAAACCTCAAGTTATATCTACATTTAGGAGTTAATCTTGTTTTTTGATTGTTCTTTGGCAAAAATTTGTATAAGAGTAATTACTCTGAATAACAAAATAAAGAACTTTTGTGTGCACATGGGCCAAGAAAATGAAATATTGTGATTTTCAATTCAAGCCCCTATTGCAATGTACACTCCTTATCATTCGTAAGAATATATAGCTTGTTATTTAGAAGGATTTAATACAAATTTACATACTAAGTTTTGTTGAATTAGGATCAGCCATTTGTGCCCAATAAAATTGTCAAATCCTGCTATAAGCTTTGGTACATATCTTGTTTATACTTTGTTAGACAATACAAAAGTTTTTAACAGAAGCTAGTCTAAATAATAAAATAAACAATTTTTGTTATGCGCATGTTTGTCAAATGACATATAGGAAACATAATATTGTAAATCTTTCCCTTCAAGCCTTCCTTTGCCTACTCCTGTTTTGTTTTTTTTAAAATGAATATTAATATACCTTACAATTTAGAATGATTTAATGCTAATTAAAATACCAAATTTAACTAAATCAGATCATTCATTATTCTCCTTTAAAATTGATGGCTCCTACTATAGGCTTTAGTGTAAGCATATCTGGTTTATACATTGCTATACAACAAAAGTGTATATGACAAAAGTACCTCTAAATTACAATAATCTAACTAATACTAACTGAGATATTTGCATTTATCAAATATATCAGCTATCATGAAATTCTGAAAAATTAAATATAACCAATATTATTGGAAATGTATTTTTCTACAATTAAATGTTTTGTTTCTTGTTCTAAACAGTTTTTCTTCAACTTGAATATTAATAGAGTTATTGTACTCCTTAGTTTTCAGTATTCATTTGACCTCCATTTCTACTTAAACAATTTTCAATTAAAGCAACAGTAACAAACATCTCATGTTCAGCTTAATTATCAAATCCCGTTTATACAGGCTTTTTATTATCAAAGAATTAAAAAATGGGATGTGGATTATATGTCATCAGCATGTTATAGCAGTAGATTGAAAATCTGTAAAATGATACGACATTCTGGACCCTGTGTCTTCTCATCATTGTAGAAATAGATAAAAGGTCATAACTGAACAAAAAAATATTCTGTAACCCCAACTAGCAGGGCAGAGCTAGGGGATGTGAAATCCTTAACAAGGAAATACAATTAAGGAAAGAAAAAAATTATTTCTTCTACAATAGTTTTTTAAACCTCTTATTCACAACCACATTCACACAACTCCAGTAAAGTATACAATAAAATAATGAAAATCTCTGAAGATGCCCCAATATAATTTTGGAGAACAATATAAAAAGAACATAACTTGTATAATACTTTTCAAAATTCAATTATATATATATAAAAGATTAAATTAATTAGAAAAACAAATGTAGGATAATTAATACACTTTGTGTATTTAAAAAAGGAGGGCAATAATAAATATTTAAAATGACTAGTACAAGGGAATGGTATGTTATTACAATAGCAGTGTAAGCACAGAGTTATTAAAGGAGAATAATTCCTTGGTCACGTTCCAAGACCCGTTTAGCTTTAAGAGGTATAACACCCATTAAATCTGATGGAGTAGGTAATCCAGAAGCACCAATGCAATTTTCTTGATAAAACACTTGAGTTTCTCCACACTGGTAACCATATGTCAATGTATCTTCTGACCTGCAAAAATAAACAGCATACAGTTTATAAAAAACATTCCCAAAATAAATGTATTTCCTCAAGTGCTGAATAAAAAAAATAAATACGTTATCCATTAAAATTTAGGCACCTAAAATATGTTATACATTTCATTTGATTTGTAAACACAAAATTCTTGAATCATACAATTCTTGTAAAATGGGATTTTATAGAGCTTGTAATATTTTATATATGTTTAAAAGTACTATTCGAATCTTGCTCTTCAATATGAATACTGAGATGAGTTGCAATAAATATAGTCACTAGTTTCCTCAATTGTTATAACTCTTGATTGTTTTCAAAGAACTTTCTGTTTTTAAGAGGGGTTAGGATCAAAGGAGTATAACTAAAAAGAAGTAATTATGAGACTTCTTTAACATCCTTCATATATTTAGTGAATCTTGAGTCAATGTCAATGTTTATAAAATAGTAAAGAGAACTTGTTATTTACTATTAACTAAAACTGATTACAATTACAATGGACTTTTTTTATAATTACACCTATAATCTAACCATATGTAAATATATAAATATTTCAGTTCTAACTAAAATTATGAGTGTGTCACGTGCTGTGTATGCATGCGCATACACGCGTGTGTGTGTCAGTGCAAGACATTGCAATGGTGGCAAGGTGCCAAAGCAGGAAGCCCTAAAGAAAGCCTCAGAGAAAGCCCTAGATCAGTTTAAACTCGAGATAAATGTACATAAAACAAAAGTGTCCGCAGTAAACATGCTTACAGTAGTAAACATAGAACTAGTAACTATCTTTTAATTTCTAATTAAATAAAACTTATTATGGGGAAGCAAATGGTACAGTAGTTACAAATTAGTAGTAGTAGCAGTAGTTCCTGGCAGCAGAATTCAAATAATTTAAATTTATACACTGTATTAATTCAGAGATAAAAATCTCTAATCCTCAACAAGAATATCTACACTTTAAGGATTACTCAGAATTTGAAAGAAAATAACATTCAAGTGTTTTATAAATTTAGTACAATATATTAACAAAAGGTTGGGTATACACACATAGAATAATTTCATATAAAGCTTATGAAATAAAATAAAATTAAGAAAAAAGTATATTTAGAGATTATCCACCATTTTCTGTGGGCGAGGGGTCGTTATGGATTAAGTGATTCTAAAGAAAAATAAAAAAGCTTTGAACAAAGAAAGATAGTATCTCAATTTAACAACTACAAAAAAGTAGAATATTCACCCTTTGGTATGATATTAGATAATGAATTAAAATCAGTGCATACAGAATAAAATATTTGACATAATAAAAATTTTAAAAATATATATATAAATACCTGACAAGAATATCAGTTATTAATGGCTTTTTTTTTAATGTGTGGTGTAATATAGTAAGGAGTTCAAGCTGGTGTGGGTGATAAGCCCCTCCTCTTTCAATGGGCCCCCATGCTGGATCAACAAGAGCATAACTGTATTCTGTACTGCCATTATTCTCAGTTGCACTAAGACAGGTTGCTAACCGGGACTCCATATGCTTCAGTGATGACATACTTCTTTCCCACTAGGAAATGTATAAAAAAAACCATTAGTTTACCTTTTTATTTTCAGTCCAGTATTTCTGACAAGGGCTCGTAGTCTCACCATACTATAGGCCCATTTGTCTGGACAGTTTTAACATCTGTGTAATGATTATACACGATAGATACCATTATTTTAAAAATTGAAATTCTTGATAATTGTAATACTTTCATCAGCAAAATTCGTCAAACTCAGTGTTTTCTAACCTTTTTTGTGCTATGCTCTACTTAAACCTTTCTAAAATTGTTATAAAACAAGCATATCAATAATTTTAAATATATTTGTAAGTTGTAAATATATGTTTCACAGAAAAAGAAGAAGAAAAAAACTTTATTGGAAAACAAAAGTTTGGGCTGCACAAATACATTGAATACTGAAGACACAGCTATACAATCTATGTGACTGATATTTATTTTTTTTTAAATAATTGTAACATAGTATAATTCAGAGAATAAACCAAATATCTTCACTTTTACAGCATAAACAGCTTTATTTGTTCCTTGAATCTGTTTATTTGATATATTAAGTTTTCACCATCAGACCATTGTGATTCTTCATTTCAGGTTTCTTTCTTAAAAAATGACTAAGAATATCAAATGCTTCCATAAACCTTTTCAAGTAGCTCCTTTTTTAGAACCACCTTACTTCAGTGTGAAGGACAAGTCTCATATGATCTTCACTTTGTTTTTCACAAAATAACTTGAAGGAAAATTCTTATTTACACTAGCTTTAATAGTATTGGTTCACTTTATAACTAAATTTAGTACTTCATTTCATCACCGTACTAGATGTCTATATTATATTGTTACGTTTTATAATGAAGTCCAGTAATAAACGTTGTTAATAAGAGTTCTTTTGGATTGCAAAATTAAACACACACAAGTTTCACAGTTTTTATCACTGCACAATTTATTTAACAATGCACAATACACTTGGTTAATTATTTTTAATTACTACTCACAGTATGCACAGATAGCGTCACTGTTCTTGTTATTACACAGTCCAATAATTCACTCACGGTCACTGAACTTCACATAGAAGACGGCACTGCACTGTCTTAAACACGGCACTATAATGTTACTTACAGAGTCACGGCACAACACTGTTCTTCATATAAAAACACTTTAACGCACTGCACTAAGTCGCACTGGACCACTGAACGCACTGTGATGTGATCATCAAGACAGCTGAGATTAAACTGACTAGCTCGCGGCTGGCCTGTTCTTTATATAGGTCGTCAGCATACATCAAAGGGGAATTGGCTGGACCCTTCGACGTCTGGACTGGAAGGGACTAGTACGGGCTAGACCAATTAGCGGCACCCCTTTGATCTCCACACTCCCCAAACACGTGAACATCTCTGTCCAATTCTTCCAAGTATTTAATTTTTGTAACAATATTAAAAAAACACAGTTTCGCACCAGCAAAACCATGTTTTTGATATAAACTTTCATTGTAAGATTCCTAATGGTTCCAGATTGGATATTTCAGACATAATAGAAGTTAAAAGTATAAAAAATGTCCAGAAGAAGAAGAGTTTTGTTATGCTTAAAGTATATGATGATTGAGAATAGTTGCTCATCCAGGCATTTATAGAAAAAGAGTGCTAATTACAATATATGGTAAGGGAAAGAGCTCTTGAGAATTGAAGACCCTAGATTCTACTCCTGCTAGAAACTACAGTCTGTATTAGATCACCGCTAACATTTGATGAATGTTGCTTTACTGACTCTAATTATTGAAACAATAACTGTTTTTACAACTTGAAAAAAAAAAACACTTTATTTTATATACCACAACTTTCTAAAACACATAACCTCATCTCAAATCAAAATAATAGCATATAGCATATGGTTATTTAAATTATTTTGGTTAGCCGCCCATTAGCTACAATACAATAGGCCTATATTTTGCTTTAATTGTTTTTTTATTAATTTTTACACTGACAACAGCAATCTTCTTTAATGCAGGTCTTTAATACTCATACTGATCTACAAGTATAATATTTTGAATTATATTTTAATATTTAGGTTACTGTTTTGTTTTTTATTATATTGATCACTTGTTCTAAACTGATGCACATAGAGACTATTTGTATCTTTTTCTTTCTCACGTATTTGCATTAATCTCAAAACGTAAAAATTCAATGAGAACATTATTTGGGCTTAATAAAGTTCTTCATAATATAAGAGCTTATTGTTAATATGACAGGAGTAGGAGTGGGGGTTTACTGAAGGCCAAAAACTAAAAAATGCAAATATATCCGTTAATACTAAAGATAGAGAATAAATGTATATAACAATATTTATAGTAAATTTTATTTGCAATAAAATTGGTTCTATACAATTGTTAGATCCAACGTATAATAACGAAGATATTTCGAAATTCTTCCTCTCTTAACCGTCCCCTCCCACTGGTTCGATTTCAGCCATTAACGAACTTGACATTTAGTTTTATATGAAACGCTTATATATCGAGTTTGATTATAACCAAATAAGAATTGCAACCACAATTCAAATAAGAATTGCAAGCGGTAACAGACAAATATAAATATATATATATATATATATATATATATATTTTTTTAACGGTCCTCATTTTCATCATCTCCTAGGTAGGATCGATGGTCATTTGAGAAAATGAAATTGTGTCATGAGTATGACCTCAATAGCTGATTTCCCTTAAGGGGAATCTGCTAAAATAAAAACAGCGACATAGGACACTATTTTTATTCTCCATTAATGATAATTGGCAATTGAATGATTTAAAACTTGGATTTCAATCAGTTGTATTATTAATTTGGACAAAATATAGACAAGTAATAAACATTTAATTTGAACATAACGCAAAAATAATATTAGTGTAGAACAAAAACAAATTTATGTTAACTCTTGTTTTGAAATTGTTTAGGCATCTTATGAGACAAATTAATTCATTTACATAAAAATTTACTTAATTAAATAGGGTCATAAATTAGTTTACTTACCAAGGAATGAACTACTTCAGGCTGAACAGCTATCTTTGGATCAATCAACAATAAAACAGATGTATTATTAATTCCAAACACGTATAACACAGCAGAAATAAGTTCGTCATTCTCCTCAGCATTATCACAGTCATTTAATAACTTATTTCCACTGGTATTAGTGATATCCTCCATTGGTAAGTCATAAAGCTTGTTGTCATTAAATGGAACTCTGGAGAATTCCCTTACATTTTTTAGACTACTTGAAGGTGTCTTCAAAGGAGTTTCAATTGTACATCCTTCTTCAGCAAGAAGTGATAATTTAGCCATTAATGGAGTTAGTGGTACTCCATGAGTCAAGGGACCTAAGATAAAGAAAACATTTTAATACATTTAATAAATTAAATTTGAGATGAAATATAAAAATTAACCTTTTTAAACGTTGATAATCATCAGATTAAAAACTTTCTTACAAATACAGACACAACATTGAGTCTAACTTCCTATATCAGCATCCATATTGGGCCACAAGAACCATTCCAGGATAAAGTAAACTAAGTGAATTCCCATGGGAATGGCAGACTCCCATATCACTAAATTTTGAGCAGCCAGAAGTTCTCTGAGTCACACTGCACCCGTAAGTTGTATCGTATAATAGCATGAGGTTAGGTTGAGGAAGATAAATGACAAGTGCATTCTGGCATTATGTACTTTTTTCAGTTCTCGAAAATCTTAAGAGAAAAACTGTTTGGAATGAATCAAAACCTGTCATTCTTCTTGGCCCGAGAAAAATATTTAGTGAGGTCTGACTGATGTTGAGAATACACTTTCTATATAAGTTAAACATTCCCAAAAACATAAATTTATTAATTGTGGATGGTTACAGGAAGTTTGCTATAGTTTCATCTTTTGCTGTAAGTTCAGTAATACCAACAATGTTTACCAAATAGCCTAGAAATTCAAGGAGAGAGCTCCAGAGCTACATGAATATCACTAGAGAATGGGCAATGAAGATAGCTAACAAAGCCCTGTTAATCTACAGAATTGTAGAATCTGGTGTGAATGCTCAATTTTGAGGGTGTTCACTAAATGCCACTCTCCAACTAAAGCATTTAAGACAATTACCTTAAATACTAAGTAGATTATGATGTAGAATTATTCTGATACATGTCATGTCATGTAAGCCTCTCATTGGTTTACCATAATAAGAAAATTCACAGAACAGTACCACATGAACTAAACACTATGTGGCCCTATAACAAGTGCTTAAAGAACATTGAACGCATTGAAAAAAAGCTAAGCTATAGTGCAGTAAACAAGAAAGTTTTAGGATGACTTTTGTGGTCAAAAAGTATGCCACATAGAGTCTGCGTAAACTAAGCAATTTCCCATATGCTGGTAAGACACATTGGTCACCTCATCTCAACATTTATTATTATTCACAATTTCTCTCCAAGTAAGAAGCCTTTAATGAAGTTTGGAATGTACTCATTATTTATAGCAAAAATCAGACAATTAGAAGTGGGGGTCTCCACCAGGACTGGTAACCTTTCGAAACAAGAGTGACACAGTCTATGGAGGATAGGGGTACACCAATGACTGGCGGAAGACAGCAGACTGGTCTCTCCGGAATTGGCTCTGGTGGGAGTGATGCTCTATTGAACCGGGGAAGATAGTGACCAAACCGCCGGATCCGCCATCACACTAGTAGGACGATTAGGTTGGTACAGATCAACCCGCATCATTGTAAAGGAGCCTCAAGTGCCTAATATTATATTAATTCAAGAATCTTGGGTTAATAGCAATTGCAGGGTTAGGGATTAAAGGTTATAAAATATATAACTATAGTGGAATTAATCCCAGATCCTGTATCTTAGTCAGAATGGAGATAGACTGTTTTCCTTTATGGTAGATTTGTTCTAGGGACTGTGTAGCAGTCATCATAAACATCAAAGGGAAGAATATGATGGTTTGCTCCACATACCCTTCTGGAGATGAAGATTTACCACCTCAAGGACAGGACTGTGAAGGCGGCAGGGAATAGCAAAATGCTGGGTAAGCTACAAGGCTGTAAGTAGCAGCCAAGAACTAGGGTCCCTAGTTGGACCGACTGGGAATACCAGTAATACAGAACAGACTATGAAGTTATTGATGCAGATTGGAAATGAAAACCGAAGTAAATGAGGTGCTCTGGGTTGAAAATGACTTCAACTGGAAAGTAGCTAAAGAGGTCATAAGTGCAAGTGCAGTGAAATAAGCTATCCAAGAACTTTAAACCATTCAAGGGACCCGGACGAGATGGAATATACCCACTTTCTCAGCAGAGAAGTGTGGAGGAAATATTAGGGCCATTGATGGGACTCTTTAGAGACAGTATGGCAAGTGATTACATGCCAAACAAAGAGGGAAGGTAAGGGTTTCCTTTATCCCCAAACCAGGAAAACGTATTTAACAGCAATTATAGAAAATTAAAATTCCAAAAACGTTGTTTATATAAACATTTATGATCCAACTCATAGTAACCGAGAAATTTCGAATTTTCCCCCTTCCCCAAGGTCGATTTCAGGCATTACCTAATATGATCATTAGTGTTGAATAAAACAGTTAAAGACTGAGTATGGTATAGATAAAATAAACATTTTCTAGTGAAATCATAATTTCATCATCACACAATGTATTTGCAATTATCTCATCTAGTAAGTATCTGTTGAAAACAATATTGGTATTTAAGTCTTGAATATAGTGGTTCATCGTATAACAGTGTATTGTTTAAGCAACATGAGTAGGAGTAAGGGGTTTACTCAAAGATGAAAACTAAAAAATGCTAATATCTCGGTTAATATTCAAGATAGAGAAACATATATAACAAAAGTTACATTGACAATAAAATTGATTCTATACAATTTTCCAATCCGACTATAATAATGGAAATATTTTGAATTTTTAAATTCTCCCCCTCTAAACCCTCTTCTCTCCTACTAGTCCAATTTCTGCCATTAATGAATTTGACCTTTAGATTTGCATGAAACAATTACATATCGAGGTTGGTAACGATCAAACAAAAATTATGACTGCTAGAGTGGAAACAGACATTTATATGTTTAGATATACATATCATACAATTTTGAAAGGACCTCATTTTCATCATATACTTGGTGGGACCAATGAACATTTGAATATAATTTTTGAAAATCATGCCATGAGTACAACCACAATAACTGTACAAATAGATTAATGTATAGGTCAACAACAGTATAACATTTCATTATTCACAAGATTTGTAATATAACATTTTTTGATACAAAAATAATGAAGATATTCGCACAATTGAATATACTCATTCTCTAGCCCTCCCCCACTTGCTGTCTCAGCCATTAATAAACTTGATCTTTAATTTTGCAAGAAACATTGAATTTTGTAATGATTAAATAAAAGCAGTGCCTGCTAGAGTGGTAACAGACACTCTTCTCAGGGAAATCTGCTAAAAGCCTTGAAATATCTGCTATCTGCAGATTACATTGTGCATTGAGTCTTAGGAACACTGTTCTTGCATGGAGGATTTCCCACGGGCTTTGTGAAATCATTGGATAGGGATAGTTGGTTCATAGTAAAAAACATAACTTTGAAATGGATTGAAGTGAAGTCAATGACTAATACTTCTGCATCTAAAACAATATCAGCTTTAAGGAACAGTATTCCTTTACTGGGTGTACCAAGAATTGGTTTGACAACGGTCCCCAATTTAAATCTTTGAAATTGTCATGTTTTTGTAAGGAAAATAAAAATAAAGCATATTTGTTTGACCTGTTTTTACTACAAAACTAATGGCTAGAGGGAATTCACAGTAATACTTTCTCTCAGCTCAGGTGGCCAAAATTAAAGCCCTATCTGTTCTCACATACCTAAAAGATGATGAATAGTAATCAGAGAGAAATATTCTACTAAATAAACATTTCATTCATAATACACAACAAGCTAATCTTTTGGAACATGTACCATTTATATAGGCCACAAATGGTTAATTAAAAAACACAATAATGTATGGCTAGTTCATAGTTTGTTAACTGGAAAGTCATGCACATAAAAAATAAAATTAATTTATTATTCATGCACAAAAGCTAATATAACACATGCATTTAACACAATTCATTAGAAAATCACCTGTGCTTGAACTAAGAGGCAAAGTGAATGAACGTTTTGTTTTCTGTTGCTTTAATTTCAATTCGAGACTTTTAGGTTTTTCTTTTCCATTCACCTGAATCGGGTTCTGACATCTTGACTCTTTATAAACACAATCAATATTATATACAAGAAAATAATAAAAAAATATAAATTACACGTAGATTAAGGATAATACTTTAATACATTCAACTTTACAGATAGACAAATCAAGAGATTTTCCTACAGGAACGGAACTGGAGGGGAAAAGAAGGTGTGGAGAAGGAAAATGAAGACCACCAGCACCATTTCCAATTAACACTTTGACTGCGGCTGACGACACGTTGTCGGTTTTGTGAGTTGTTCCCAGAGGCTGGCCCCGACACATTGTCATCAGGTCATAATAGAAAGTTAAATGGGTGGAGACTGCTCCAGCCTTTCCCAAACCATTCCATATTTGACTCTAGCACAGTGAAAGAGGTCCTTGAGAGAATTGCTTCTTTGCCGCAAGATTCCCTGTTTTTTTTAATTGTTTTCGACTATTTTACAAAAAGGTAAGTTTGAATGATTATTTTTTTTAAAGTTATCGTTAATAATAATTGCTAATGATAAATATATATTTAAAAAGTAGCTAAATGAATTAAAACAAGCCTATTTTGTTGGAAAAATATTATTTCAAACCCGAATTTATAATTCCAAATTGTTTTATATTTTACGAAATATAAATAAAAAATCAATTATAAATTACTGAACAATAATTTATCAATCAGTGATTGTGAACAATGTCTTTATTGTTTAATTTTGAGGTTTTCTAAGTAAAAATATAATAACTAAAAATGTTATAAAACTATTTTTAAAAAAATTTATATTTTTTTTTACTCAAACCATATACTGGAAAAAATGAAATTAGCAATATTCTTCAACTCTAGGTTTTAAATGTAGATAAAATTCTTGCAAATTATCACTAAATGATAAGTAAATATATATTTTTATTTTATTTTTTTTTGGATGAGCCTAAATCCTGGAAAAAAGTCTAGACGACTGGAAAACGACTTCTGTTCACTGAAGACTCCTCATCTTCATCCCAGAAGAAAAAACCGAAACGGATAAACGTATCTGAGCCTATTCCAGGTCCTTCATCAAAACAGCCTGAGCCATCAAAAACGAAAAAGGGAAAACAAAAAATGTTCTCGGTGAAGGAAGTTGTCCAAATGCTCCAAGACTCTGACGGAGGAAGACTTAGAGGATGAGGTCTACTTGTCTTTCTCAGACGATGACGCTGAAGAAGACCAAGAAGGTGAGAACTTTTTTGTTGTCGTTCCCCCTTCAATTCCTATAACGTCTTCCCAGCCTACTTCTTTGCCAGCTTCAAGTACTCCAGAGATTTCTGATTCTCCTCCCTCACCTGACAGGGCGACTATCCATCAGACTTCGGTTTCAACAACATGGAGCGAAGCTCCATCCGAAAGACCCTCAATTCCATTTACTGGAAATCAAGGTATGCTGGTAGATCCTGAGGGCAACGACCCGATCGATTATTTTTTCCATATTTTCAATAATGATTTTTTTCGAATTAATAGTAGGGAAACAAACGACCAGGCCCAAGTTTTGCGCTCGCAGACGCCTAAAAAGCGAGAATTCAAAGCTGGAAACCAATTTCAAGGGAGGACCTAGAAATATTTTTGGGCATAATTTTTTTAACGGGCCAAGTTCAAACACCATCTTTTGCTCACTATTGGCAAAATAATCAACTATACAATTTTCCCATTTTTCGAAACGCTATGAGCCGCGATAAATTTCTTCTAATAATGAAGGCATTATATTTTAATAAAAATCCTGGAGAGGGTGAACCCAAGCCGGCAGACCCCTTATATAAAATAACTCCTCTTATGGATTTGTTCCATTACAGAATAAAGAAATATACTATCCTTGCAAGGAATTGAGCCTCGACGACTCTATGCCCTTGTGGCGGGGCAGATTATACTTCAAACAGTACATTCAAAATAAGCGCCACAAATTTGGCCTCAAATTTTACATGCTTACCCAGCCTGATAGTTTTATTTTAAAATCAAAAATATATTGTGGGTCGAGTGATCCTGTATTAGAGGGAGTTGGGATGTAGACAAAGTAGTGAAGAATCTTTTGGATTATTTTTATGGTGTAGGGCACTCCGTGTACATGGACAATTTTTATTCCTCCGTCGGAGTGGCTGATTATTTGCTGAGAAATAAAACTTATATGACAGGAACTTTGAAAGCGAACCAAAAAGGTAATCCGTTAGATGTCGTCAACAAAAAATTGAAAAAGGGGTACGTAGTTAGTGCATTTAGCAATACCGGCGTTTGCGTACTAAAATGGCACAATAAACGTGATGTGATTGTGATTTCAACCAAATTCGGCGTGGAAAAACTTCTAACAAAATCATGGAGTGGTAGGACTTCGGAAAAGCCGGAAGCAATTATACAACAAATTTATGGGAGGAGTCGATAGAAGTGATCAACTTCTTAGTTACTACCCTTGTGAGAGGAAAACTCTCTGATAGTACACGAAAGTTGCTGTTCACATGTTTCACATAATAATAAACAATTCCTATTTGCTGTATAAAATAAGTGGCAAAGGAGGAAATATAAAACTTTTAGAGTTTAGGGATAGCGTGATAAAATCGCTTATTTATAAAAATCGCCCTCCATTGGAAAAAACTCTTCCACAATCCTCAAAAACATATCATGTTCCTACTGAAGTGCCTAGGAGCGAAAAAAAATAGGAAACAAAGAAAGCGCTGTATCATTTGTGTGAAATCTGGGAAACGTGTAGATTCTGGATTCTATTGCAATGCATGTACGGAAAAACCGGGGCTTTGTCTCTCTAGTTGCTTTGCCAAATACCATGGTTACCAGGAATCACGAAAGGTGTATGTTACAATAAAAAAAATTGTTTTTAATAATTAGTTTAGTAAATAAGTTATAATGTATTTTATTATTCACAATTACGCAGACAATATATTTTTTCTCATATTAGTTTCTTATAGCATTTATGTATTTCTATTTCTAAGTTTTTTAAAAACTATCATATTTTAGTGAATTTCAAATCCAATTATTTTTTTCTCATATTAGTTTGTAATAACATTTATGTATTTCTATGTTTTAAAAATTATCGTATTTTAGTGTATTTCAAATCCAATAATTTATTTATGTATGTATTGTAGTCCTTATATTTTGTTTTCTAAAATATAAATGTAGATTTTAAAACAAATGTGAGTATTTTATGGTTTCCAAAATTTCCACTTGCAATTTTTCATTTAGTTTTATGAGAGTTTGACTTTATTTTAAAATATTTTACTTTCATGAGGATGTTGGCATTTCATAATGAATAGGTGTTCAAAACCGTTAGCTATTGTTAGTGGGTTTATTAGACCTGTTATTTTATTTCAAGAACTTTCACTTCAGGTAGCAAAAAAAGGTTGAAATGTGTTTTGATGGAACTTTTTCTTTATAACTTGAAAAATACAATAATACCTTCTATGCACTCTACGTTCCCACCCTGGCTAGAAAAGGGTGGTAACCTGTAGATAACCCGTCCCGATTAGCCTAAGTTGCAAAAAGTGGACGTTAATAAATAAATAATAAAAAATTTAAATAATTAATCAGTCATCATGAAAATAAATAAAGAATCATAAAAATAATGTTTACACTAGTGAATTTCATTATTAGACTACGGCTAGGGAGTATGGTGCTTTCCGGTTGACGACGTGTCGTTCAGCAGTTTTTTCGCGGAAAACAATTAAAAGATGATACAATTTATAATATACAGTTAAAGTAAAGTAAAACAAAACTAATTAACAAAAAAAAAGTTTCCGCCCCACTAAAAAAAGGTGTTGAAAATCTCCGCAGTCAACGTGTTAAGTCATAAGAAATCATCAAGATTTTTTTCTTCAGGGATTCATATGTGCACAGGTTTACAATGTACTGCAAATATTTCTTTTCACAATATATAAAATTTTCCCTTCTTTCCATGAGAGGTGTTAAAATCAAACTTTCAAACACTACAGAATGAAAAATGTTTGGCCTCGCCTTAATTCACTTAAAAATAGAAAGTTATTTTTATTCAATTTTAAAACTATTGTTATATGTTCCACCATAATACTAAAGAATCGAAAAAATAACTCAGGTCAGGAAATAGGTCACATCATACTGGTTGCATTTAGCCAAACTATTAATATAGCTGAGAGAGTTAAACAAAGCACAAAATGTTCCGAAAATGTGAAAGATGTGATAAAATTTTCTTTTCATTTAGGAACTATCAAACTAGAAACTTGGACCTTCACAAAGGAAAACAGGAGGGCACTGCTTGTCTGGGTAAGAAAAGTCCCGGATAAAATATTTGGAGTCATTGAGTAGCAGCATTGTTGGTGCATGAGAAGCCATGCAGAATAATGGAAATGTATCCGGATCCTGACATTGTCTATGCTTTCAAAATGAGCAGATTGTTGAAATACTAGAACTTATCAGACTACCCAAGAAAATTCTATATAGCATACCAGAAGGAAGTAGGAAAAATTGTGGAGGTTGGGCAAAAGTAATTGGCAAAGCCTGGCTGGGAGGCCATGATAAATGGTCAAAAATGGTTGTAACAGAGGTCCAGATCCTTTGAGGACTGTAATGCTAAACCGACAATGAAAGAAGGTCTAAGAAAGAAGTGCCCAGATAAATTGAAACAACAGAAAAACTGTCATTGGACTTATGTGAAAGGAATGACAAAAAAAAAAATTCTCAAGAAATATAATGAAGGTTTGAGAGGTAAATGTGAGAGAGGTATAAAGTGTAAGTCAATGGTAAAGAATGCAACTCAAGATCTTGGGTCTTGTGTCAAATAACGGTGACAAGCAACTTCCCGATTTCAAAAGTTACGGTACTAGTCAGGTCTTGGCTGAGGCTGCTCAAATATTGAAGGCAACAGTGTATTTTCGTTTAACAAGAGAACTGTTTTTTTTCCTTTATCAAACAGGACCATTGCCCTCACATTTCAAAAGCAGTGTTCCAGAGGTACTTTATCAGGTTTCACTTAGCTGACAAAGTTAGCTAACGTTTAGAAGTCCATAGACATACAGTCCAAGGTGATGTACAATCCCAGTGATATACAACCGAAGTTTCTACTATCTGGAGAAGCAGTTGGATATTCCTGGGGAAAGATCATTTAATAAGGAAGGAATTCCCAAAGTCCTGGTTAATGGGATTAATCAAGGTTTGAACGAGATAATCAGAAGTATATCAAACCTCAAAACAGTACCAATTTCAAAGCCCTGAAAGAAGTGAACCCCAAAGTGCCAAAACCCTTGATTATTTGAATAAAACTCTGTAGAAGATAATTTCAGAAAATTTTCAATTCTACATTTATCAAACTTTTAAAAAAAATTGTTAATTTGGCATTTTGTGCACTGTTTTTATATAATCACTTAATAAGCACATTTTCTATACACTTAATCCTTTTGAAGTCCAAAATTGTCCTGCCTCTGACTACTGTCAGTCATTCAATCATAAAAAGTAGTGTTGGAATATAGATAGAGAAATAGAGGGATGTTCAGGCCTTAGGAATGGAAAGTGCTTTAAAGGCCAAATTGCCCAGCAGAGAAAGCATTAGCCACATATTAGGCTTGAATGTTCCAGCAAAAATCAAGTACTGGTAATAGATGATCAGGGCGTTATAGAAAACATCAGTAAAGTAACTTAAAATTCTTTCAAGTCAAGGTATTGACATTTTCTTTAACCACAATAATTAATTTGAGCCTCACCAGTCAGCCATGAATGAATATGATAATAGATCATTCAAATATGCAAATACAAATTTGTAATTTCTGAACTTACTAACTGCATTGTCAATTTTATTTCCCTTTAAAACTTTAAGTTCTTCAAATTCCATCATAAGCCAGGATTCAGAAAGTGATTGAGAAATTGGAAGACCATCTTGCTTAAATAAAGGATATTTCGGATCACATATTGTATTATAATAACACCGTGGATCTTTTTTTGGAGGAGAGTCGCACCATTCAGAATTCATTTGGGGTAATCCAAAGCTGTAGTATCTAAAAAATAAATATTAGAAGCAATTTAAAATTTTACTATCTAGAGAAGAATGGTCTTTCGACATTTCTAATAAAAGTAGAAAAGTATTGACAGAATTAAGCAAAAACACTGCATATCCATTTTCTGGTTAAGGTAAAACCAATTAAATTATTTCAGTTGGCCAGATCATAAAACATGCAGCAGAATACAATAAATGGATTAAGGTTTACGCAACTGTAAGCTATCTAAAAATCCTAGATATTATTAGAATTAATGAAGAAATATATGATGTAACATATTTTATGAACTTGTATAACTTGTTTTCATCATATTACTTAATACCAATGCACTGTTATATTATAATGGAAGCAATATTTATTTCCAGCCACCAATGAGTAAAATTACATTTAAAAAACAATGACATTTTTACAATGACAAGTATAAAAGAAACCATCATAGAGGAAAGTATGCTTGCAACAAATAGAAGGAATAATTTATCCTAGTAATGGTATTGAGGGGACCTGTGAAATATCATTTACTGAGTTTCCACAAAATAGTGTTTAAGAAAAAAAAATGAGAAATATTATCCATGTTAGTAGCATTAATGTTTGAATTGCTGAGCATACTTAAAGGTCCTTAAACGAAAAAAATAGGATCAAGTTCATTCACTCTTGGCCATTAAACTTTTGTAAATTTTTATTTTATTTATCTAATTATATCTTGAGGATAAGCTGGGAATTTAAATAATTGGAATCCTTCTTTATATGAAATATTAATATGCACCCACATTTATAACTCATTGTAAAGGTAAAAAAATAAAACCTGAGTTAGTATATATATATATATATATATATATATATATATATATATATATATATATATATATATAAAGCACAGAAATAATATACATTTTTACCTAATAGGAATTTTGCTAGTTGAAGGTACATCATCTGGAGTCAAGGCATTTCTATTTTTTGTGGTTGGTTGTGAAATAATAAAATTACTTGCTGTCACAGACTCAATCCTGGCAAGATGACGAGCTTTCACAGCGTCTTTTACAACATCAGGAATTTCTGAGGAATCTTTGGTTGAGTTTTCACTGCCCTCTTCTTCAAAAACTGTAAATATTCTCGATACGTCCCTCTTAAGGCCACACATCGATAGAGAAGCATCAGGTGGCTTACCACAAGTATTCTAGAAGATTGAATTGACAATAATTAAAAATAATAAGTAAAGGATAAGTAAAGGATGAGCAAAGAATCCTAAAATTATTGTCTTTACAAATATTTATAAGGAAAGTTTGTTTTAGGTTTCTTTTATAGGAATCCATTGTTTGATATTTGGTTTCAAGAAGTATGGGGCTTTTCCTCTAGATTTCCCCAGTCTCACAACAGGCTTATATGGTAACAGTATTGTGGCAGGCAGCATATATTGCCAAACGGTAGCTGTTGCAAGAAAAGTCAGACATGTAACCACCTGAAGAAACCGATTATGAAGCCAAGGAGATACTTTAAAGGAAAGGCTAACAACACTAGAACAAGCAAAATATCAAGTACTGGGTCAAAGATTTAATTCACTATAATTCTGGACCTTCTTTATATGTACTTCAAAATAATGTATAGTGTAACCAGTAAAGTAAAACACTAGACCAGATAAATCAATTTTATTTTTTTATTTTTTGCATATGTTCATTGAGAGGAACTAAGTACCAAATCTATCTATCTACCTACCAAAAATGAATGTTTGTTTGTATGACCTTTATAGAATCGTAAACGGCTGAACCGAATTTTATTAAACTTGGTATGTATATTACTACTAAAACAGGTTAGGTTTCTAGCTATATTAATATTCTCTGAGACGAACAGGAGAGGGGGTTATAAGGGAGGCCTGAAACTAAAAATAGTGATATTTTGTCTCCTATTTGTTTTTTGGCAAATATGCACATAACAAAAGTTGTTTATTTTGTTATTTAGAGTAACTTTTGTAATACACCATATTGTTGTATACCGAAGTATAAATGAGTTATACGTTAAAAACTATAGTGGGAGTCAACGATTTTATATGGCACAAAAGACTCAACCGAACTAAACGAAACTCCGTAAGTGATTTGGCATTAACACCTCCCTGACATAAGCTATTTTAAAATTTTGAGGTACGAACAGGAGTGGGGGTTATAAGGGAGGTTTGAAATATAAAATCGCAATATTTCGTAATCTATTCAGCTTTCGGCAAACATGCATATAACAAAAGTTTGTTTTGTTATTTAAAGTAACTTTTGTTATATGTACTTTTGCCGTATAATGAAGTATAAATGAGGTATACACCAAAAACTATAGTCAACAATGTTATAGGATACAAAAGACTAAATCGAAATCCATGGAACTCTGTATTATTGACTATAAGCTATATTAACATTTTTAGGAGCAAAGAGGGGGGGGAGTTGTTCGGGAGGCATGAAATTAAAAATCGCCATATTTCATTTCTTTTTGTGTTTTTTTGGCAAACTTGCACATGAAAAAAGATGCTTAATTTCGTATTTAGAGTAACTTTTATTGTAATTTAGTATTTTAATCTGTGGCATAGCAACGCGTGCAGGGTACAGCTAGTTATATATAATTAGGTTCTGGTTACTTTTTAGTGATTTTAGGAAAACTTTTTTCACTAACATTGGCCAAAACCCCAACAAACGACAACAACAACAGCACACGCACGCACACACACACACACACACATAGATATATAAGCGTTTTATGTAAAGAGAAAGATCAAGTTCGATAACGACTGAAATCGAACTGCGAGAGGGAATAGTTTAAAGGGGAGGAATTTTAAAAATTCAAAATAACTTTGTTATTATATGTCTGGATCGGAAAAGTGTATAGAACCAATGTTATTACAAATTGAATTGCATATAAATTTTGTAATATACATATTTTCTATATCATGAATATTAACCGGGATTTTAGTTTTCATCCTTCAGTAAACCCCACCCCCTCCTACTCATGTCATATTAACAATAACTTGTTATATCATGAAATACTTTATTCTAAGCTTTATACTTTGTTCTAATAAAGGTCTCTTGAAAACATTATTTGGCATGTTTATTATGTGAGCTACAAGCAAATTTCTTGTGTGATGACATCATCAATTAAGATTTTACTTTCTTGTTTGAAAGATATATACTTAAAATATACCATACTCGATATTTAACTGTTTCAGTCAACACTAAAGATCAAATTTGTTATTGGGCTTTAGTAAAACCACACTTCTACTCATGTCATATTAACAATAAGCTGTTATATTATGTAGCCCATTATTTGAGCCCATTGTTTAAAATTGTTCTCATTGAATTTTTACGTTTTGATGAAATCTGCTTAGTTAACAGCCCCGGTGTGACCAACTTTTTATAATATTGAAATTACCTGACTTAATTTAAACTTAATTTTTGAGTAATCACATTGACTTCAATGTATAAAGGAATCAAAGCAAATAAACTACATTAATTCAGCAGACAAACCTTGCTATTGTTTTGGTACTCCAATTCCTTCCTCCAGTTTTTAACCTCCTTTAAAGCAGTATAAAGTTCATTATTTTCTTCCTGTAATCTCTTAACTTCAGCTGATGAAATATAAACTTTCAGCAATTGTACGCCGAGTGGAAGATGAAAAGATGTAGCAACTGTTTCTGCAGGCAACTAAAAATAAAATCATTTCCAATGATAAATATCTAGAAACAAAATTTAAAAGTGCAATAAATATTCCTTAATAAAAAAACAAACATGGGACATTCAATTTAAAAAAAAATACCAACCATCAACCCGTGACTATTAATAAATCAATTTATCTAACCAAGTATGATTATCAGGTTATTATGAAGAGAACCAAAAAGAATGATAATTAATTCAAAAACAACCTAGAGACAGTGATGCCATACTGCTCATCCAGTATTAAAGAAAGAAGTATGCTTTTCAAAATTGAAACAAAGAATGAAAATATGGAAGATGAATATGACAATACAAAGGGATCAGTTTGCCTAACTCTTAGTGAAACAATTACAATGCTCAGGGTGATTCATAAAATCTTGTTTTGGGGAGTTTACTAAAGACTCAAAACACAAATAACTCCATTAATATCTGAGCAACAGAAAAATCACAGAACATGTAGGATTATTACTATGTTAAACTAACAAAATCATTTTTCAGTGTAAAACATATTACCAGAGACAAATAATATTTTACATTTGACCTCTTCTCTAACCACCTCCCCCCTCCTACTAGTCTCATTAGAATGTAGTTTCTACTGCATTAACCCACAAGCATATACATTTTATTCAATTTATGGATAGAATTCACTGTCAGTAAAGAATTAATAATTAACTAATCTGTCAAGCAGGACCTAAGTAGATTTTGTATCTCCTAAAATGACATGTTGATGAAATTTAAGCTGGGCCTTAGCTGTTTAGAGATACAACTTACCTTAATTGAAAATCACATGATCAGGATTGGGAGTTAATTGAAGGTTCAAAACAAAAAAAGTACAAATAAATTTATAATATTCGAGGTAGAGAAAAAAGTGTAGAAAAAAAAGTATAGTACGTTTTATAATAGCAGAGATATTCTGAATTTTTTAGTTTACATGATATCCCAAGTCCCGTGTCTGCTTATATATACCCATCAACTAATACATTATTTAAGTTTTACATAAAAGATTCAAATATTGAGTAATATCAAGTGGCTGCATTTCAACACATGGACACACACATTTCATCTCCAAGATAGAAAATATGAAAACATTTTTTTGAAAATCGTGTCATAAATACTACCCTCAATAGTTGATTTATTTTGAGGGCAATCTGCTAAAACAAAATTAAATGATATAATATGTGTATAAATTTGAAAATACCCCATTTAAGTAAATTTTCATTCAGGGAAATCTTCTTTGAGGTTGTACTCATAATGTGCTTTTCGAAAACAATTAGTCAAACTTCATCAATCTATGATATTTGTATTTGATTGTTTTTGGCAAACAACAAACATGTTATCTCAAGCTTAAAGACGATATACTTATTTATCAGATTTTTACTATGTAAGATACATGAATAAATTTGTGACATAACATCATCCAAGCTCATTCTATTTTCTGGGGGGGGGGCCTTAATTTTTATTTAATCAATATTACATTCCATATTGAACCATTTCGGAGGAGTGGGGGTTTTAGGAGGGGATAAAATCAAAAATTCAAATCTCCACTATTCTAAGTTGAATAGAAAAGCCATATTACCATTTGTGTAGGAAATGTAATAGTCAACAATTGTTCTTCTATATAGTTTTCTCTGTGAATATTGACTGAGTTTATTTTTTAGTTTTGTTTTTAGGTACCTCACACTTCTACTCCTATAATTTTTACTAAAAGCAACTGCATTCATGTTCAGCTCAAATTTCAAGTCCTGTTTGCATAGGCTTCTTGTTATGGAAGAAAGAGGGAATAAAATGTGAGATGACATCAGTGTGGCATTACAGCAGGTGGATCTGGTCAGTTTATGCTGCACCAGAGTGAAGGACTTTTTTATTATCTATTAGGTAGGATCAGTTACTATTTGAAGAATGTTTGCACAAATTGTGTTCAAATAGCTGATTTCTTTTATGAGAAATCTGCTGAATTTTAGGTCTACATTGGTGGTTCTGTGGTTATTGTTTTATAATAAATTTGTGATTCCAATAAAAACTAACTAGAAAGAAAAGTTTAATTTAAATATGAAATAGAGAAATAAAAAATTAATCAAAATTACCTTTATTCGGTAAGGATCAGTCACAACCAGTTCTTTGGTAAGTGTGTTATTTAATTGTGTGGCAACAACCCTGAAAAAAGTTATAAACAAAGAACAGTAGAAGAAATTGAGTAAATAATATTAAGTCTAGGAATACTCTGTCAGTAGATAATTAATAGTTTAATTGTTTTTCATACCTACTGAGACTCAAATCCAGTTCTCCTATGTATCTAGCCTACTATTTCACCAACAAAACTACAGGTATGTGCACTGGCCAATATGAAAAAAGTCCGTCATGCAGGGGCTATGTAATCTAAACCTATTTCCCAAGTGTGGGTATGGCACACTATTGATCTTTAGACCCATATTTTTTTAATTTTCTAAATCCGATGAGTAGAAGAGGGGGTTTGCTGAAAACATGAAAGTAGGAATAACTTGCTTAATATATGAGCTAAGAAAAAAATGTATAGAGCTATAGTAGAGCAACGATAGTTTAACAAAATTGGTTCTATAACATTTTTCTATACGACTCATAATAATGAAGATATAGATTTCACAAATTCTATTCCCTCTAACCATCCCCTCCCCCCCCCCTCTTTCCTCATCAGGTACCAGAAAATTATATATGGTCATTAATGTTGAATAAAACAATTAAATAAATAAATATCGAACAGCTTAAATGAAAAGCTTAAATATGGTGCATCACACTACATATTTGCATGTACCTCACACAATAAAAGTTTAATGACAACAATATTTAGTATTTAAGCTTCCAATAAAGTGTTTCATGAGATAACAGCTTATTGGTGGTATACCATGAGTAAGAGTGGAGGTTTACTGAAGGCCGAAAACTAAAAAGTGGAAATTTCGGTTAATATTCATGATAGAAAAAGTACGTATATAACATCACTTATAGGCAATTAATTTTACAATAATTTAATTAATAAAACAATTTTTCAATCCCATATATAATGACAGAGATATTGTAAATTTTCAAAATCCCCACACCCCGGTTCGGTTTCAACTATCTTGATCTTTAATTTATCATGAAACGCTTAAATATCAAGTTTGGTAATGATCAAACAAAAATTGTGACTGCTAGAGATGTAACATATATAAATAACATTTGTAGAAATGTCTCGAAAATTGTATCATGAGTATAACCCCAATAGCTGATTTCCCATGGGGAAAATCTGATAAAACCTTCTTCACAAAATCCTAACTCTCTGGTGTCATATTTGGCGAGATTTATTTTTTTTTTAATAACCAGTACTCTAGTCAAGATTGTAAAGATATGGGAAAGACACTCAGGTTCAAGTCCCAGAGGAAAACAATTTATTTATTTTTTTTTAAATTGGAAACAGTTATTATTAAACTATGAATGTTAAGAGTAAGTTCCTGTATATTTTACAATAATTTTATAGTAGTAGAAGCAAAATTTGTTTTCTTAAAAGAGGTGTAAGAAATATTAAAAAATTTTATTGATATTATAACATACATAATTAATAAGAATGAGGCAGATTGTAATTCTTTTTAAAAATGTGGTATACCAAATTGGATTTCAATTATCACTCAGTGTCAATCAATTATCACTTACAACAAAAAAATACATGGTAATATGGTATACCACATCATGGATTGTAGTAGTACTCTAATTTCTATACCAATGCTACCAACCAGCATTTGAGTGTGCTTTCAGATAGCAATACCAACTCCTTTTAATGGCTCTTGATTTTCTTCACATCTAGCGCATTAATTGCTTTCAATAACCCCTGATTCCAAATATATTAAAGTGAGAAGAAGGAACCAATATCATGGCAATATATAGAGAATAAAGTGTTGTCTAATATTGTAATAGTCTTGTCTTTCAAATCAATAAGCCTCATGTGTTTATCCATTACGAAATATATTATCAACTGCAGAACTATGAAGGAGTACAGATAAAGAGATGTAAACACTTTGTAAAAACAAAAAAGGGTGAAAATGCAGTTTAACCCCACCCTTGATGCCGCCAAGCTGAAAATCCGCCGAAGTAACATTTGTAAACATCGTGGACATCATGAAATCACCGAATTACGCTTTGTTGTTTAAAATTGAGTTAAAAAGCAATGAGAAAAAAATAATAATCACGTGATCACCCGATTTTCGATAAATTCACCAAGGGTGGGGTTAAACTGCAGTCCACCCCAAAAAAGAATCTACGAGTAGGGCACTATAAATAAAAACAGAGATACATTATAATATACAAAATTCAAGACATAGAGCTCCTCGTTCACAGGTGATAAAGTCATGCCAAAGGCTCTCTCTCTAAGTGCATGGGGAGAAAGATCCAAATCACCACTAATGAGTGGATTTTAACCCATTAAACAAAAAAGAATAATATATGTAAGACACTCTCATTAAAAAAGTGAAACTCACTTATTTTGGTAAAGAAGGGTTCCTCCAAAAACACCGTGAATCTCTTGAAAACCTTGTAATGTATGCATTGCTTCCAGAAAGAGAGTGCTGGTGCTCTGAAAAAAAGAAGAAAAAGATTGTAGAAAATGACATGTAAACTCAAAGAAAGCTAACAGTGGTTTAACAAGACATTAGTAACAAACCTTAGGAATTTTTAATAAAGGTATATTTCCAAAAGTGTTAGTGGCATACTGTAGTACAGGTAAGTAAACCTGAAGAAGCTCAGAAAGTTTCTCAGAAATATTATCATCATCATCATTTAAAGTTTCATTTATTGCTTCAACACTGTAGTGGAATAATCTGAGTAAATTATACAGAATTTTGGAACGAGTCTCTAGCACAACATCAGGAATATTTCTGTCAGTTCCAACACACTGAAAAATATTTTTGTTGTAAAATTAATTACTTAAGGAATCAAATGAAATAACTCCTATTAGCCCTTACCACAGCATAGCGACCTAACTTTTTCAGAGCGAATTTACCACTTTGAAGAGCTATAACTTTGGGTAAAGAGAGAGTGGATGAACAAAATTGTGTCACACCCATCAATTGACTACAAAGGGCATGTCTTTGCTCATTGGAAACCCAAGCTGGATAGAAATATGTAATAGCATCTTGAGGATCATCTTCCTCTTTTTTACAAAGTTCGCAATCATAAATAAAAATAATTAACAGCTCCCTAGAAAGAACATTTATGTCAGAAATATAGATTTATTTTTAAAATAAAATAAAAAAAGTATTATTTATTTTAATAAAATTTATCTTACTTGGCCATTTTCAACTTCCTATCATTATTCCAGTTTTAAACGTAGCAGGAAGACAATTTGGAACCACTTTAAACCTACTTATACTCGTTACATAATAACAGAAAGGTATTGTGGAGGTTATACATGTTTATAACCTTAAGGTAAACACTCCAATCGTGGAAGATACTCAGATAAACTATCATTTGTGTATCTGTAAACTATATTCGGATTAAGCTAGAAAAACACTTTGTACTTTGATATAGTTATTTAGAACAATTTAGAAGGAAATATATAACTTTCGAAAATGTTTACACACAATATTCGAGATCAAATATCAAATTCAAAGTATTAATAAGTATTAGCTTTATCAAGCTTAGCTACTAATTAGTAAACTGAAAATAATAAAGTCGTAAATGAGTAATAAATATAATTTAACTGCAGTGTGTCAGGCTAACGATCTACAGTCAACAGATATTGAATATCTAATTTAATATATGAAGTCATAAATATTCTATTTTAATAGCTACTGAAGCCTTCATAAGAAAATAATGAGAATTTGTCGTTTTCAGATTTTCTGTGAAGAATCCCTTCTTTCTCATTTCAGATTAACAGGTGTTGCAACCTTTACAAAAAAAAAAGAAAGAAAAACAATCAAGTCAACTATGAATCCATTTCGCGCATGACAGTTTTCCGCTGACTAGGTCAGTACCTACTCGCCATTTTCAGTTATTTAGCGTCCTTTAGCCGGTGTAGTCAATAATCAAATTCCCAAGTTTCTATGAAGTGTTACGTATTAGTATTGTATTATTCCGTAAGTTAGTCTACTGGGCAAGTCTTTTTATATGCCTAATAATACTGACTAAGTCCTTTGCTGTGATTAAGTGCCTTTTTCTATATTGAAAAATTTAAAAGTTCTAAATAGTATCTACTAGTTGAAAATAGACCAATAAATATTTTTTAAATACTTTTGGTAATAGAATATTAGAGAATAATGTCTGAACAACGTGAAGGAAGCTCAAGTTTTTTCAACTGGTGTAGAAATCATAGGAATGTAATCTCATTCTGGTTTTTGGGACTGACCAATAATTTTGGCTATGTTGTTATGTTGAGTGCTGCACACGATATACTAGCAAGTTTTGAAACGGACGATCCTTCAACAACTCGTTACCAAAGAGAATGTAATTCAATGACCACAGGCATAATTCTCTTGGCAGACATAATGCCTTCGATTCTTGTTAAGATATTGTCTCCATTCATACCACTTTATATATACGCCAGAATGTTTGTTGCCATCGCATTATCTGTTGCCGGCTTCGTTCTGGTTGCAGTAAGAACACAGAGATGGCTCGTAATTCTTGGTGTTGTATGCACCTCATTATCGTGTGGCCTTGGCGAATCATCTCTTCTCTCATATGTGGTTTTCTTCAGGACGAAAAATGTAATATCAACTTGGTCTTCAGGAACAGGTGGCGCTGGTATCGCCGGATCCGTTTGCTATGCTGCACTTACTTCACTTGGACTTTCACCTGTGTCAACTTTGCTCATCATGCTTATCATTCCCGCATTAGAAGCTATTTCTTTCTTTCTTGGTTTGGACCATCCGAAGATAGATCGCCGACAGTTGGATCCTGTTGACAAGAACATTCCCATCGAAGCTGACATTTTGTCATTTCAAGAAAAATTACGAATAATGCCACATTTATTATTTACTTATATGGCGCCATTTGGTTTAGTCTATTTATTTGAGTATTCCATAAATCAAGGTTTATTTGAACTACTTTATTTCCCTGACAGCTTTTTTACTCACGCTGAGCAATATAGATGGTACAGTGTTCTCTATCAAGTCGGAGTTTTTGTATCAAGATCATCAATGAACATAATTGAGTTTAGGAATATATGGTTTATTGCCCTGCTGCAATTTTTCAATGTTTTATTATGTTTAAGTGAAGTGTTTTTTGGCTACATGAAGTTTGTGCCTATTTTAATGACGGTGATATTTTGGGAAGGACTTGTTGGAGGGGCTTCCTATGTAAACACATACAGAAGAATTGCAACGGAAATGCCACCAGAGACAAGGCAGTTTTGTATGGCGATGAACTCTTTTGCTGATGTGCTAATGATTACTTGCGCAGGACTTATTGCATATCCCATACACAATATTATTTGTAATTATCCATCTCCATATCAAAAAACATTGTAATTTACGGTTGTGATTCAAGTACTTACCTTTTTGTCAATCAAGTACTTACTTTTTTGTCATTATAAATATCTTAATTTAAAGAAATTGTGAATTAAAACTATTGGCATTTATTAATGTTTTAAAGACTGTTTCTCTTTGATTTGAGATATATTTTATATGAAATAAAATTTCTGTTTATAGTATTTATGACTTGTCTTTACCGTGGGTAATCCTATGGGACCCTCTCTTCCCAGGTTCTTTGAGCCAATAATTTATTTCTCCACCGAGAAAAGAACCTTTAGACTTAATTCTAGAATACGAATTGATAGAAAATTTTCTCTATATGGTTCACAAATCATGAGTGATTGGTGGTGGACGTTAACACGTTTTTAAAACTAGACATTTATATTTTCCTGTTAGCGCTTGCAATTTCTGTTTCATCGTTACCAAATTCGATATTTAAACGTTTTATGTAAAACTAAACATAAAGTTCATTAATGGCTGATATTTCTCATGTGGGAGGGGGGGGGGGGATTTCGAAATGTCTCGGATCAAAAAATTGTATAAAACCAATCTTTTTGCAAATTTAAAGATTTATACTCTCGCAAGTGGGAAATCTGCTTAGTTTACGCAGCCCCTGCGTGACGCACGTTTTAGCAGATTTACCCTAAGGGAAATCAGCTATTGAGGTTGTACTCATGACGGAATTTTCGAGATTTTTCTTCAAATGTCCATCGATCCTACCTAGTAGATGACGAAAATGAGGTCCGTTCAAAACTGTATGTGTATATATATATATATATATATATATATATATATATTTGTCTGTTACCGCTCTGGCGGTCGCAATTTTTGTTTGATCGTTACCAAACTCGATATTTAGTTGTTTTATGTAAAAAGAAAGATCAAGTTCGTTAACGGCTGAAATCGGACCAGTGGGAGGGGGGGGTTTAGAGTGGAGGATTTTCGAAAATTCGGAATATCTCCGTTACTATACGTCGGATCGAAAAAGATTACAGAATCAATCTTATTGCAAATTAAATTTACTATAAATATTGTTCTATACAATTATTCTGTATTTTGAATATTAACTGAGATATTTGCATTTGTATTCTGCATATGCTCGGCAGCAGTCTATGTTCGGACTTTCCGCCGTGAGCTCTGGCGGCTGTTTTCATAACTATTCGTCCCTCGTGAATAGGTTTAGAGGTTTCTTACTACTACAGTTGTTATTAGGCAGATTTCTCTATTGTAAAACTTCACGTGGGAAATCTGCTTAGTTTACGCAGCCCCTGCGTGACGGACTTTTTTTATTTTTCTACCTACTATTATGAGTCGGATCGAATGTTATAAAATCAATCTTGTTAAAATATTGATGACATGTGACTCATGTATTGTAAATCAAATATTAGTGAGTAATCCCTACTTTCTGATTTTCAGTCGGGTTATGTGCTACATTTATATCACTGTTGCGTTAAAACCAACACGTGGGAAATCTGCTTAGCTTCCGCAGCCCCTGCGTGACGTACTTTATTTAACTTTTTGGTGATTTTTCAAGTGAAAAGTTTATTTTCGGCTCCAATTAGAGACGAGCAATATTATTGGTTTTAAAAAAATATTTACAGATCCCCACTATGAGTCAATCCATGCTATCATCCGATAATAGGAATTTCATGTAACGGAAAATTAAAATGTTATGAAAGAATATAGTAAACTCTGGAGCAGCTAATGTACTGCAAATCCCAACATGTATAGTCAATTAAAGGTGAAATTAGATTGTTTTTATAAAATTATTCGATCCGACGTATAATAACGGAGATTTTTCGAACATTCTCTCCCCTAGTCTGACCTCAGCCGTTAGAGACTCCATCTTTAGTTTTACATGAAATGCTTATATATCGAGACAAGTATGGTAGATATGTATCATTTATATATCCAGCCTAGTAACGGTGAAAGTCCGTCACGCAGGGGCTGCGTTAACTAAACAGATTTCCCACGTGCGTAAAGTATTTTCGTTTATCTCAAATCGTAAAAGTCCCAAGAGAACAATATTTGGTATGGGGCTTCAATTAAAGTGCTTCATAAGATAACAGTTTATTGTTAATATGTCACAAGTAGGAGCGGGGGTTTACTGAAAGCCGAAAAATAAAAAATGCAGATATCTAGGTTAATAATCAGCGTAGTGAATAAACGTATGTAACAACATTTATAGAACATTACACTGCAATAAGATTAGTGCTATACAATTTTTTGACCCAACGCATAATAACAGAGATATTAAGAATTTTCAAAATTCTCCCCCTCTCTCTGGTCCGATTTCTGTCATTAACAAACTTGATCTTTCTTTTTACATAAAACGACTAAATATCGAGTTAATGATTAAACAAAAATTGCGACCGCTAGAGTGTTACCAAACATATATAAATACATACAATTTTGAAGGGACCCCATTTTCGTCATCTACTAGGTAGGATCGATGGGCATTTGAAGAAAAATTTCGAAAATCGCGTCATGAGTACGACCTCAACAGCTGATTTGCTTAAGAGAAGTCTGCTAAAACAAAAATTGCGACCACTAGTGCAGTAGTAATATATACATTTTGAACGGACCTCATTTTCGTCGTCTTTTCGATGAACATTTGAGTAAAATTTTCGAAAACAGTGTCATGAGTACAACCTCAATAGCTGATTTCCTTTAAGGGATATCTGCTAAACAACTATAAAAAATTAAATTTTCAGCAAGATTAATTATAACATATTTTTTCATCTTTCTAATAATACCGGAGGGATATTGAAAATTTGATTCCTTCCCTTCCACCGCTCTCTCTCTCTCTCTCTCTCTCTCTCTGTCTCTCTCTCTGTCTCTCTCTCTCTCTCTCTCTCTCACTCTCTCTCTCTCTGTCTCTGTCTCTCTCTCTCTCTCTCTCTCTCTCTCTCTCTCTTCTCTCTCTCTCTCTCCTCTCTCCTCTCTCTCTATCTCTCTTTCTCTCTCTCTCTCTCCCTCTCTCTCTCGCTCTCTCTCTCACTCTCTCTCTCTCTCTCTCTCTCTCTCTCTCTCTCTCTCTCTCTCTCTCTCTCTCTCTCTCTCTCTCTCTCTCTCTCTCTCTCTCTCTCTCTCTCTCTCTCTCTCTCTCTCTCTCTCTCTCTTCTCTCTCTCTCTCTCTATCTCTCTCTTCTCTCTCTCTCTCTCTCTCTCTCTCTCTCTTCTCTCTCTCTCTCTTCTCTCTCTCTCTCTCTCTCTCTCTCTCTCTCTCTCTCTTCTCTCTCTCTCTCTCTCTCTCTCGCTCTCTCTCTCTCTCTCACTCTCTCTCTCTCTCTCTCTCTCTCTCTCTCTCACTCTCTCTCTCTCTCTCTCTCTCTTTCCTCTCTCTCTCTCTCTCTCTCTCTCTCTCTCACTCTCTCTCTCTCTCTCTCTCTCTCTCTCACTCTCTCTCTCTCTCTCTCTCTCTCTCTCTCTCCTCTCTCTCCTCTCTCTCTCTCTCTCTCTCTCTCTCTCTCTCTCTCTCTCTCTCTCTCTCTCTCTCTTCTCTCTCTCTCCCTCTCTCTCTCTCTCTCTCACTATATATATATATATATATATATATATATATGTATATAAACACATACACGCACACACAAATCTGAGAGGAAATCATTTTCGTCATCTCCTAGGTCTATAGACATAAAAGAAATCCCTTTAGGGAAATCTGCTAAAAGTATTCTAAATGTCTCATCATGACAATAGGCACAACCTCAATAGCTAACTTCCCTTAGATTCTGGGTACACAATACACTCATTATTAACGGCTTATTATACCGTGCATTTCATATCATACCCGGTAACCCAGGACTAGACCCTCTTTCAAGCCCCTCATTCATCTCAAACTGGAAATTTTCTCAATCTTGTGGAGTGTAGACTAAGCAGATTTCCCATCTGATGTAATGCCACGACGATGACATCACTTTACATCCAATTCTTTAATCTCTTATCAAAAGAAGTCTATATAAACAGGACTTAAAATATAAGCTGAAGATAAGATGTTTAATGATACAGTTGCTTTAATTGAAAATCGTATGGGTAGAAGAGGGATTAGATCAAGTTTAAATCACTTGTCTAAGAAACAAATATGTCCTTTAACATACATATATAACACTAGCTAAGGTACCCAAGTTCGCTCGGGAAATCATTTGAGGCTGAATGATGATATTTTTTTTTTGGGCTTTACTTTGTACAATATTTTTACATTTTCCCATCTCAATGCTTAGGATTGACACCCGAGTCCAGCATTGTTGACCCTTCTATATTTTTTCGTGTATACCTCATTTGTATTTCGTTATATGTCAAAAGTGCATATAACAAAAAGTAATTTAAATAATAATACAAACAACTTTTGTTATATGCACGTTTGCCGAAGAATAAATAGATTATGAAATATCGCGATTTTATTCTTCACACCTCCCTTCTAACCCCCTGTTCGTACCTTGAAATTTTAATATAGCTTATAATCAGAGGGAGGTGTTAATACCAAATCACACACGGAGTTTCGTTTAATTCGGTTGAGTCTTTTGTGCCATATAAAATTCTTGACTCCCACTATTGTTTTTATCGTATAACTCATTTATACTTCGGTATACGACAAAAGGGTATATTACAAAAGTTACTCTAAATAACAAAATAAACACACTTTTATTATGTGCATATTTTCCGAAAAACCAATAGGAGACGAAATATCGCTATTTTTAATTTTAGGCCTCCCTTATAACCCTCACTCCTGTTCGTCTCAGAGAATATTAATATAGCCAGAAACCTAACCTGTTTTATTAGTAATATACATACCAAGAGGGAGAGGGAGAGGGAGAGAGAGAGAAAGAGAGGGGGGGGGGAGAGAGAGAGTCGTAAAATTATATGCATCCAATCATTTAAAGCATTATATTTTCTACAATTGTAATTTAATTCACTTTTTCTCTATCTAAAATTTTAAGCGTGTTTTAATTTTAATGTTTTCAGCATGAATGCTATAATGCCACACTAATATTTACTCTACACCCACTAATATTTAACTCCTTAAAAATCTTATTTCCTACGTACTCTTTAATTTGTGTTTACATACGCATTTTACTACAGGAGAAATACAGAATAGATGGTAAAATAAGATGACCGGTGTGTCTTCGAGCACGAGACCTGTTCTCACGCCGAACAGGTAAGCAGGCCGGGAGATCTGCTTAGCTTACGCCGCTCTGCGTGACTAACTTCTTATTTTCAAGAAAATATATGCCCACTAATTTAAATTAATTAAGTCTTTTCACTAACATAAACGGGTTTCTAGTCCTTGTAACAAAATATATAATTACCATTTTAAAAATAGTATTTATTGCCCATGAATTTATGATTTTATATTTACAATATTACGTTTAACCAGGACGTGTTGCCTGTAGAATTTCACACTTTGCTTAGCCAAGTAGCCACTTAGGGTATTATTTCGTCCCGATTAGCCTTAGCAGCATATAATGGACGTTAGTCAATTAAAAAAAGTCCGTCACGCAGGGGCTGCGTAAACTAAGCAGATTTCCCACGTGAAGTTTTACAATAGAGAAATCTGCCTAATAACAACTGTAGTAGTAAGAAACCTCTAAACCTAAAACATTATTTAGGGCGTAATAACCCAGAAGTTTCTAGCCCCAAAAAACAGTTAACCTAACCTCTAAACCTATTCACGAGGGACGAATAGTTATGGAAATGGCCACCAGAGCTCTCGGCGGAAAGTCCGAACATGCAGATTACAAATGCAAATATCTCGGTTAATATTCAAGATAGAGAATAAATGCATATAACAATATTTATAGTAAATTTAATTTCCAATAAGATTGGTTCTATACAATTTTTCGATCCGATGCATAATAACGGAGATATTTCGAATTTTTGAAAATCCCCCCTCTAAACCCCCCCTCCCACTGGTCCGATTTCAGCCGTTAACGAACTTGATCTTCCTTTTTACATAAAACGATTAAATACCGAGTTTGGTGACGATTAAACAAAAATTGCGACCGCTAGAGTGTTAACAGACAAATATATATATATATATATATATATATATATATATATATATATATATATATATTTATATATATATATATGTCTATATATATATATATATATATATAGATATATATATATATATAGATATATATATATAGTTTTGAACGGACCTCATTTTCGTCATCTCCTGGGTAGGATCGATGGACATTTGAAGAAATTTTTCGAAAATTCCGTCATGAGTACGACCTCAATAGCTGATTTCCCTTAAGGGAAATCTGCTAATAGTGAGTTCATCACTAAATAAATTCCTGTTGCCTATACGTGAAATGAGCCCAAGACTCCAGAATTACCGTGATTAATATGACCAAAGGCACCTGGTTAACCTAAGCTCCTATTATTAATTTAAATAATTGGAATATTTACATTGTATAATAGAAAGGCATGATCACAGTATAAAATAACATTATTGCATTCAGATTTAGGTAGGGGCTCAACTGCCATTTGTGGTAGTCTATTGTTCATATAATAATTTCAGTCTCCATTGTTAATACCCTTGTCATTTTTACAAGATTTTGTAACGTCTAAAAACCTGAAATTGAAATGAAGGGCTATTACTTCCCCTTCTAGGACAAATGTTTTAACGTTAACTTCGGTTCAATCAATATGAAATGATCCAAGGTAGGTTGCTTGACCTTTTACCAGATTTCCCTTAAGAGAAATCAGCTATTGAGGTCGTACTCATGACGCGATTTTCGAAAATTTTCTTCAAATGTCCATCGATCCTACCCAGGAGATGACGAAAATGAGGTCCGTCTAAAATTATATATATATATTTGTCTGTTAACGCTCTAGCGGTCGCAATTATTGCTTAATCGTTACCAAACTCGATATTTAGTCGTTTTATGTAAAAATAAAGATCAAGTTCGTTAACGGCTGAACTCGAACCAGGGGGAGGGGGGGGGTTAGAGGGGAGGTTTTTTGAAAAATCAAAATATCTCCGTTACCATACGTCGGATCAGAATATTGTATAGAACCAATCTTATTGAAAATTAAATTTACTATAAATATTGTTCTATACATTTATTCTCTATCTTGAATATTAAACGAAACATTTGTATTTCTATTATATCTGGTCGTATAACGGATGAGATTGAGTTTTCCGCCAAAAGCTAGGTCGGCCGTTTCCTTAACTGTTTGCTCTCGTGAAATTTGTCTATTGTAAAACTTCACCCGCTACCCGCTAGTCTTAAGTTGGGTTAGTAGTAATATACATACCAAGTTTCATAAAATTTGGTTCAGTCGTTTATGCGTGAAAAGGTAACAAACAAACAAATAAACAAACACACACGAAAGAAACAAAATGCAGTTATGGTGTCTATGACATGTGAAACGAAAAGTTATAGTGAAATTTCGCGAAAAAAATCAATGTACAGACAGAGGTTACAATTTTATATATATACTAGCTCAGATACCCGGCTTCGCTCGGGAATTCTCTTGAGGCTGAATGGTGATGGTATATTTTTGGCAAGGCACTTTACTTTGCACAATATTTTGACATTTACCCGTCCCAGTGTTTAGGGTTAACACCGTCGTTTCTGTGGATTTGTTAATAATAAAATTAATTTTTTATGTAAGACTTCACTGTCCTGCATATTGTCATATTTCCCGTTTCCTGTGCATTATGCATAGATTTCAATTATTAAGGAGAAAATATTGACATACATTTGAATTAATTTTTTAAGGTGAGGTACCTGGTAGTTCATATTGAAAAGAAGTGTTGAGAAAATTTCTCTAAATAACAAAAAAACAACTTATGTGCATATTTGCCGAAACCCCAATAGGAAATCACTATTATTAATTTCAGGCCTCCCTTATAACCCCCACTCCTGCCCGTCCCTAGAAATGTTAGTATGGCTTATTATAAGGCAGGCGTTAGTACTAATTCACATACCGAGTTTGGTTTAGTTCGGTTGAGTGTTTTGTGCCAAATAAAATTGTTGACTCCCGCTATAATTTTTAGCGTATAACGCCTTTATACTTCGGTATACGACGATAGTGTATATAAAAAACGTTTCTCTAAATAACAAAATAAACAACTTTTGTTATGTGCATATTTACTGAAAAAGCAATAGGAAACGAAATATCGCTATTTTTAATTTCAGGCCTCCCTTATAACCCCCACTCCTGTTTGTCTTAGAGAATATTAATATAGCCTAAAGTCTAAGTTGGGCTAGTTGTAATATACATACCAAGTTTCATAAAATTCGGTTCAGCCGTTTATGCGTGAAAAGGTAACAAACAAACACACACGAAAGAAACAAAATGTAGTTATGGTGTCTATGACATGTGAAACGAAAAGTTATCGTGAAATTTCGCGAAAAAAATCAATGTACAGACAGAGGTTACAATTTTATATATATACTAGCTCAGATACCCGGCTTCGCTCGGGAATTCTCTTGAGGCTGAATGGTGATGGTATATTTTTGGCAAGGCACTTTACTTTGCACAATATTTTGACATTTACCCGTCCCAGTGTTTAGGGTTAACAGCGTCGTTTCTGTGGATTTGTTAATAATAAAATTAATTTTTTATGTAAGACTTCACTGTCCTGCATATTGTCATATTTCCCGTTTCCTGTGCATTATGCATAGATTTCAATTATTAAGGAGAAAATATTGACATACATTTGAATTAATTTTTTAAGGTGAGGTACCTGGTAGTTCATATTGAAAAGAAGTGTTGAGAAAATTTCTCTAAATAACAAAAAAACAACTTATGTTATGTGCATATTTGCCGAAACCCCAATAGGAAATCACTATTATTAATTTCAGGCCTCCCTTATAACCCCCACTCCTGCCCGTCCCTAGAAATGTTAGTATGGCTTATTATAAGGCAGGCGTTAGTACTAATTCACATACCGAGTTTGGTTTAGTTCGGTTGAGTGTTTTGTGCCAAATAAAATTGTTGACTCCCGCTATAATTTTTAGCGTATAACGCCTTTATACTTCGGTATACGACGATAGTGTATATAAAAAACGTTTCTCTAAATAACAAAATAAACAACTTTTGTTATGTGCATATTTACTGAAAAAGCAATAGGAAACGAAATATCGCTATTTTTAATTTCAGGCCTCCCTTATAACCCCCACTCCTGTTTGTCTTAGAGAATATTAATATAGCCTAAAGTCTAAGTTGGGCTAGTTGTAATATACATACCAAGTTTCATAAAATTCGGTTCAGCCGTTTATGCGTGAAAAGGTAACAAACAAACACACACGAAAGAAACAAAATGTAGTTATGGTGTCTATGACATGTGAAACGAAAAGTTATCGTGAAATTTCGCGAAAAAAATCAATGTACAGACAGAGGTTACAGTTTTAACAGATTTCCCTTAAGGGAAATCAGCTATTGAAGTCGTACTCATGACGCGAGTTTCGAAAAATTTCTTCAAATGTCCATCAATCCTACCCAGGAGATGACAAAAATGAGGTCCGTTCAAAATTATATACTAGCAAAGGTACCCGGCTTCACCCGGGAATTCATTTGAGGCTGAATGAAGATGGTATGTTTTTGGTAAGGCTTTACTTTCCACAATATTTTTTTTATTTCCCTGTCCTAGTGTTTAGAATTTATACCCGTCGTTACTGTGGATTTGTTATGTTGTTTTTTATAAAATGAAGGACCATATAATTCATAATCCTAGAATGTATTCTATCTTCCAAACCACGTATGAATAAGTTTCTTTCCCTTCATGCGGTACAATGTACCACGTGACAGCTGTTTTAGGTACGTCATAGCCTCTATTAAAACTCTCTTTCATAAGTCTCGATTGTAAACTGTGTATTCATATTGGTTTTCAGTAAAGTATATCATAATACATTAACGGAGCAGAGTTAATAAATACCAGAAATACCTGAGTGCACCTCCCTAGCGTTTATTCTTGTAAATTATTTATTTATGATAATTAAAGAAATTCACATTCCTGAGAATAATAATACATTGCTATTAGCATCAATTAACATGTAAACATAGACCAATATGGGGTCGGAAGGGAAGCGGCAGAACTGATAGGACAAAGGAAGTAGCTCGACACTTACATAGCCTCAGTGCTGCCAACCTGCAATGCATTTTGGATAGCTATCCTCTAATACAGGGGTCTCCAAACTACGGCCCGAGGGCCACATCCGGCCCGCGGACAGATTTTGTCCGGCCCGCGGAGAGCTAACATACTTGAAAACTCCTTTTAGAGAACATATTTTTTATAGCAAATTAAATTTAGTTTACTGAAGTATTCTAATTTTATGTTGAATAATTATTAATATGACATCTACATTGATATGGTCATGGGCTAACTACTCATAACATTGTTGTAGGCTTATTGTTATTGTTTTTGTGATAATTTGGATAAAGAAACACAGAATTGTAATGAGTAAAGACATGTATAATATGCAGAAAATTTAACTTCAGTATGTAATAACTAACAAATTATTGAAATGAATCCAACTAACATTTTATACATTTTAAATAAAAACATAACTTATAACAAGCATAATGACACATGAAATACTAATGAGATTTATGTAATTGAGATTTTCCATTGACAATAGTTTGTAGTTGTGGACTAATTTTACTTGTACCAATTATTAAAAGAGATTTAAGATGCTCATCAGTTACTTTAGATGTGTAAACATTTTTTGTGTACTTCATTTTGGAGAAGGTCTTCTCACACAAATAAGTAGTACCAAAAACAGAAAACAGCCCACGAGCAAATTTATGCAAATTATCAAATTGTGTCAGTGGAGGACTCTTATAAAATTCCAACAAAGATGAGTTTTGATATTTGTTCTTAATTATATCACTGCACTGTAGATCAATCATTTCCATTTGAAGTTCCGGGGCTAGGGTGGACTATTTCACTTTTTACCACCGGCAACAATGATAATATGGTTCTGGCCCTCCGAACTTACTGGAGTAATCAATATGGCCCTAAGGCTGGAAAGTTTGGAGACCCCTGCTCTAATACATTCAAATATATTACAAAATCATATTACATTATCTTCACAATTCTAAAACTGTTTCAAATATTTTTCACGTTTTAATTAAATAATGTATTAAATACACTTAGAGAAGGGTGGGGGCAGTATACCTTATTTGGTGCAAACTGTTACTGGCGTTAAAAAAAAAACATAGTTTTGAATTATTAAGGATAAAATTCTAACATGGATTTGAATTAACTTATCCAGGTGAGATACCTAGGTAGTTCATATTGGAATGTATTGTTGAGCATATCAATATTTCTAAGCAAATTACTTGCTTCATACCTAATTTTACAAAAAAAATAATTATAAAACAAAATTTACACTAATTAAAAAAGTAAACAACTTATGTTATGTGCACGATTGCCAAAAACCAAATAGACGATGAAATATCGCGAATTTTTATTTCAGGCCTCCCTTATAACCCCCATTCCCCTTGGAACCTAAAATTTTTAGTATAGCTTATAATCATGGAAGAATTAATGCTAATTTACATACCGAGTGTTGTTAAGTTCGGTTCTACCGTTAGTGCCCAATAAAATAGTTGCCCCCGCTTTAGTTTTTAGCGTATATCTCGTTTATACTTTGTTATAAAAGAAAAGTGTATATAACAAAAGTTACTATAAATAACAAAATAAACAACTTTTATTATGTTCATATTTGCCAAGAAACCAATACGAAATGAAATATCGCTATTTTTAATTTCTGGCATCGCTCATAACCCCCACTCCTGCCCGTCCCTAGAAATGTTAGTATGGCTTATTATAATGAAAGCGTTAGTGCTAATACACATACCGAGTTTTATTCATTTCGATTGGGTCTTTCGTCTCAAATAAAATTGTTCACATTCGTTATAGGATTTTGCGTATATCTCGTTTATAATTCGGTATACGAAAAAAGTGAATATAACAAAAGTTACTCTAAATAACAAAATAAACAACTTTTGTTATTTTTATATTTGCCGAAAAACCAATAGGAATCGAAATATCGCTATTTTTAATTTCAGGCTTCCTTTATAACCCCCACTCCTGTTCGTTTCAGAGGATATTAATATAGCCTAAAGTCTAAGTTGGGTTAGTAGTAATATACATACCAAGTTTCATAAAATTCGGTTCAGCCGTTTATGCGTGAAAAGGTAACAAACAAACAAATAAACAAACAAATAAACAAACAAACAGACACCAAAGAAACAAAATGCAGTTATGGTGTCTATGACATGTGAAACGAAAAGTTATCGTGAAATTTCGCGAAATAAATCAATGTACAGACAGAGGTTACAATTTTATATATATATAGATACTAGCTAAGGTACCCGGCTTCGCTCGGGAAATCACTTGAGGCTGAATGATAATAGTGATTTTTTTTTGAGCAAGGCTTCAATGTTTACTACACTTCCAGTCTGGGCGCATTGTTTTCCCGTGAGGGTCAGGCAGGCGGCTTACAGAAAAAAAAAAAAATTGTAATTCAAATAAGCCCCTAATCATTGTTTCCCGTGAGGGTCAGGCGGGCGACGTAGAGATGAGAAATTTTAATTTTGAAGAATAAATAAAAATGTGTTCCTGATCTATCTCTCTCCACTTTTTAACTCACCTTTTTGAATACTTCAAACCATAATCGTGGATAGCATTTATTAAAATTAAATATCCTCTATAATGAAACTTATTTCCTGTCAAAAACCAATCCGAGCTCGTATAGTTTAAGCATAGTTTTGTAATTAGATTATATTCGTAATAGTAGAACGCAGTGGAAATCATTTCACAGGAAATAGGTTAACTCAATTAACTGTTTAGGCTCCGGCCTTCTTCCGCTCCAGCATCTCCATAGTTTTCCTTAAAATATTGATTCGAAGTATTATTTTAATAATTTATCTACCTGATGGAATTAAATAATAGTATTACCCTAAAAATAATTTCATTTATATTCAAAAATATAGGTGAGGGGAAGAGAACGTAGCCCTCCCTGCAAAATAAGTAGTACTTTAAATCATATCAAATTTAAATGGATATTGTCTTTTTTCATAATAACATTACCATTAACGTCTAATTGTTATGATGGTACATATTTGTTTCGATAACATCAAGATATTGGAAATAAGATAATATAATAGCAGAACCAAAGAGTATGATCCCATAACTTCCGCTATCACTCTTTGAGCCAATCCAGCTGACTTTGTTTAAATAATACATTATACAAATTAAATAACGGAAATGCTCTTATAGTTTACATTTCTATTGGAAATAAATAGCAATGTTATTTTCTAGGAGAAATAAATAAATGAGAAGGGACGACGGAGATATATAACCTCACTAATCCGAATCATATTTAGGTAGAGTTATCATATGTGACTAAAACATAAAATCTTTTGTCATAATATTCATTCATTAAAAACAATTAAATAAGCACTAATAAAATTAATGACTCCCGCTATAGTTTTAGCGTATATCCCGTGTTTACTTCATTTTACGAACATAGTGAATGCAACAAAAGTTACACTAAATAATAAAATAAACAACTTTTATGTGCATGTTTGCCGAGAATCTAATAGGAAACGAAATATCATAATTTTTCATTTCAGGCCTCCCTCATAACCCCCACTCTCGTCCGGGCGTAAAAATTTTAATATAGCTTATAATCATGGAAGAATTAATGCTAATTCACATACCGAGTCTTGTTAATTTCGGTTCAATCATTAGTGCCCAACAAAATTGTTGGCTCCCGCTTTAGTATTTAGTGTAAATCTCGTTTATACTTTGTTATACGACAAAAGTGAATATAATAAATCTTACTGTAAATAACAAAATAAACAACTTTTGTCATGTGCATATTTGCAGAAAAACCAGTAGAAAACGAAATACCGCTATTTTTAATTTAAGGCCTCCCTTACAACCCCCACTCCTGCCCGTCCCTAGAATTGTTGGTATAGCTTATGATAATTAAGGCGTCAGTGCTAATACACATACCGAGATTTAATTAGTTCGGTTGAGTCTTTTGTGCCAAATAATATTGTTGACTCCCGCTTTAGTCATTAGCGTATAACTCATTTAAACTTCGGATTACGATGAAAGTGTTTATGACAAAAGTTACTCTAAATAACAAAATAAACAACTTTTGTTATGTTCATATTTGACGAAAAGCCAATAGGAAACGAAATATCGCCATTTTTAATTTCAGGCCTCCCTTATAACCCCCACTCCTGTTCATCTCAGAGAATTTTAATATAGCCTAAAGTCTAAGTTGGGTTAGTACTAATATACATACCAAGTTTCATAAAATTCGGTTCAGCCGTTTATGCGTGAAAAGGTAACAAACAAACAAACAGACACCAAAGAAACAAATTGCAGTTATGGTGTCTAGGACATGTGAAACGAAAAGTTATCGTGAAATTTCGCGAAAAAAAATCAATGTACAGACAGAGGTTACAATTTTATATATATATATATATATATATATATATATATATATATATATATATACTAGCTCAGATACCCGGCTTCGCCCGGGAATTCATTTGAGGCTGAATGGTGATGGTATTTTTTTGGCAAGGCTGTACTTTGCACAATATTTTGACATTTACCCGTCCTAGTGTTTAGGGTTAATACCCGACGTTTCCGTGAATTTGTTAATAATAAAATTAATTTCTTATGTAAGACTTCACTGTTCTCCATATTGTCATATTTCCCGTTTCCTGTGCATTATGCATAGATTTAAATTATTAAGGACAAAATATTATAATAATATATTATAATTTGAATTAATTTTTCCAGGTGAGGTACTTGGTAGTTCATATTGAAAAGAATTGTTGAGCAAAATTCTAAATAACAAAATAAACAACTTTTTTTATGTGCATATTTGCCGAAACCCCAATAGGAAATCACTATTATTAATTTCAGGCCTCCCTTATAACCCCCACTCCTGCCCGTCCCTAGAAATGTTAGTATGGCTTATTATAAGGAAGGCGTTAGTGCTAATACTCATACTGAGTGTTTTATTTAGTTCGGTTGAGTGTTTTGGGCCAAATAATATTATTGACTCCTGCTATAATTTTTTGCGTATAACGCCTTTATACTTCCGTATACGGCAAAAGTGCATATAACAAAAGTTACTCTAAATAACAAAATAAACAACTTTTGTTATGTGCATATTTGCTGAAAAAGCAATAGGAAACGAAATATCGCTATTTTTAATTTCAGGCCTCCCTTATAACCCCCACTCCTGCCCGTCCCTAGAAATGTTAGTATGGCTTATTATAAGGAAGGCGTTAGTACTAATTCACATACCGAGTTTGGTTTAGTTCGGTTGAGTCTTTTGTGCCAAATAAAATTGTGGACTCCCGCTATAGGTTTTAGCGTATAACGCATTTATACTTTCGTATACGGCAAAAATGCATATAACAAAAGTTACTCTAAATTACAAAATAAACAACTTTTGTTATGTGCATATTTGCTGAAAAAGCAATAGGAAACGAAATATCGCTATTTTTAATTTCAGGCCTCCCTTATAACCCCCACTCCTGTTTGTCTTAGAGAATATTAATATAGCCTAAAGTCTAAGTTGGGCTAGTAGTAATATACATACCAAGTTTCATAAAATTCGGTTCAGCCGTTTATGCGTGAAAAGGTAACAAACAAACAAACAAACAAATAAACAAACAAACAAATAAACAAACAAACAAACAAACAGACACCAAAGAAACAAAATGCAGTTATGGTGTCTATGACATGTGAAACGAAAAGTTATCGTGAAATTTCGCGAAAAAAATCAATGTACAGACAGAGGTTACAATTTTATATATATATAGATATAAAATTGTAACCTCTGTCTGTACATTGATTTTTTTCGCGAAATTTCACGATAACTTTTCGTTTCACATGTCATAGACACCATAACTGCATTTTGTTTCTTTGGTGTCTGTTTGTTTGTTTATTTGTTTGTTTATTTGTTTGTTTGTTACCTTTTCACGCATAAACGGCTGAACCGAATTTTATGAAACTTGGTATGTATATTACTACTAGCCCAACTTAGACTTTAGGCTATATTATTATTCTCTAAGACAAATAGGAGTGGGGGTTATAAGGGAGGCCTGAAATTTAAAATAGCGATATTTCGTTTCCTATTGGTTTTTCGGCAAATATGCACATAACAAAAGTTATTTATTTTGTTATTTAGAGTAACTTTTGTTATATACACTTTCGTCGTATACCAAAGTATAAATGAGTTATACGCTAAAAATTATAGCGGGAGTCAACAATTTTATTTGGCACAAAACACTCAACCGAACTAAGTAAAACTCGGTATATCTATTAGCAATAACGGTTTCATTATAACAAGCCATACCAACATTTCTAGGGACGGACAGGAGTGGGGGTTATAAGGGAAGCCAGAAATTAAAAATAGCGATATTTCGTTTCCTATTGGTTTTTCGGTAAATATGAACATAACAAAAGTTGTTTACTTTGTTATTTAGAGTAACATTTGTTTTACACACTTTTTTCGTATACCGAATAATAAACGAGATATACGCTAAAATCTATAGCGGAAGTGAACAATTTTATTTGGGACAATAGACCCAACCGAAATAAATAAAACTCGGTATGTCGATTAGCACTAACGCTTTCATTATAACAACCCATATCAACATTTCTATGCACGGGCAGGAGTGGGGGTTATAAGGGAAGCCAGAAATTAAATATAGCGATATTTCGTTTCCTATTGGTTTTTCGGCAAATATGAACATGACGATAAACAAGAACATTTCAATTGTATGAAGCATTTTAAAAACAAGTAGCTGTTTCATGAGGAGCAAAGTATATTACTTCCCCCCCCCTTCCTCTGTCTTTCACTGGAACATTAATTAATCGGAAGTAAGTAATTTCATCCTTTAATGTGTTTAAAACATCAATTAATTCACAAAAAACGAAAGTATTTAAACATACATAATTAGAATTGAAAATAGAATCTGAATATAAGGTAATGTTAGCGGAATCGAGAGTTAGCCGTTAGTCATGTTCTGTTGGTTAACCTGGAGCGTCAGGGAGGGGTGGGGAGACCTTCCTGTAATCTAGAACCTTTCTCACTCCCTCTTTCTTTCCTCAGTTGTTTTACACACTTTTTTCGTATACGGTATTATAAACGAGATATACGCTAAAACCTATAGCGGAAGTGTATTTTGTTATTTAGAGTAAATTTTGTTATATACACTTTTTTAGTATACCGAATTATAAACGAGATATATGCTAAAACCTATAGCGGAAGTGAACAATTTTATTTGGGACAAAAGACCCAGCCGAAATAAATAAAACTCGGTATGTGTATTAGCACTAACGCTTTCCTTATAATAAGCCATACTAACATTTCTAGGTACGGGCAGGAGTGGGGGTTATAAGGGAGGCCTGAAATTAATAATGGTGATATTTCGTTTCACCACAATATTTTGTGCTTAATAACTGAGATCTATGCATAATGCACAGGAGACGGGAAATATGACAATTTGGAGGACAGTGAAGACTTAAAAAATTAATTTTATTATTAACAAATGCCAACAACGGGTGTTAATCCTAAATAGTGGGACGGGTAAAGGTGAAAAATATGTGTATACTAAAGCCTTGCCAAAAAAATACCATCACCATTCAGCCTCAAATGAATTCCCGAGCGAAGCCGGGTATCTGAGCTAGTATATATATATATATACTAGCTCAGATACCCGGCTTCGCCCGGGAATTCATTTGAGGCTGAATGGTGATGGTATTTTTTAGCAGGCTTTACATTGCACAATATTTTGACATTTACCCGTCCCAGTGTTTAGGATTGATACCCGTCGTTGCCGTGGATTTACTAATAATAGAATTATTTGTTCGATAAGGCTTCACTGTCTTCGATATTTTTATATTTCCCGTCTCTTATACATGTAAATATGGTGAATTTTTATTTCAGGCCTCCCTTATAACCCCCCTCCCGTTTGAACCTAAAAATTTTAATATAACTTATAATCATGGAAGAATTAATGCTAATTGACATACCGAGTTTTGTTAAGTTCGGTTCAGCCGTTAGTGCCCAATAAAATTGTTGCCTCCCGCTAAAGTTTTAACGTATAACTCATTTATACTTAGGTATACGACAAAAGTGTATATACCAAAAGTTACTCTAAATAACAAAATAAACAACTTTTGTTATGTTTATATTTGTGGAAAAACCAATAGAAAACGAAATATCGCTATTTTTAATTTCAGGCTTCCCTTATAACCCCCACTCCTGCCCGTCCCTAGAAATGTTGGTATGGCTTATTATAATGAAGGCCTCACTGCTAATACACATACCGAGTTTTATTTAGTTCGGTTGAGTCTTTTTTGGCAAATAATATTGTTGGCTCCCGCTATAATTTTTAGCGTATAACGCATTTAAACTTCGGTATACGACAAAAGTGTATATAACAAAAGTTACTCTAAATAACAAAATAAACAACTTTTGTAATGTACATATTTACCGAAAAACCAATAGAAAACGAAATATCGCTATTTTTTATTTCAGGCTTCCCTTATAACCCCCACTCCTGTTCGTCTCAGAGAAAATTAATATAGCCTAAAGTCTAAGTTGGGTTAGTAGTAATATACATACCAAGTTTCATAAAATTCGGTTCAGCCGTTTATGCGTGAAAAGGTAACAAACAAACAAACAAACAAACAAACATACACGAAAGAAACAAAATGCAGATATGGTGTCTATGACATGTGAAACGAAAAGTTATCGTGAAATTTCGCGAAAAAAATCAATGTACAGACAGAGGTTACAATTTTATATATATATAGATATACTAGCTCAGATACCCGGCTTCGCCCGGGAATTCATTTGAGGCTGGATGGCGATTGTATTTTTTTTGCAAGGCTTTACTTTGCACTATATTTTGACATTTACACTTCCCAGTGTTTAGGGTTTATACCCGTCGTTGCTATGGATTTGTTAATAATAAAATTATTTTTTTATGTAAGACTTCACTGCCCTCCATATTGTCATATTTCACGTTTCCTGTGCATTATACATAGATTTAAATTATTAAGGACAAAATATTATACTAATTAGAATTAATTATTCTAGGTGAGGTACCTGGTAGTTCATATTGAAAAGAATTGTTGAGCAAATTTCTCTAAATACCAAAATAAACAACTTTTGATAAGTGCATATTTGCCGAAACCCCAATAGGAAACGAAATATCACTACTTTTAATTTCAGGTCTCCCTTATAACCCCCACTCCAGCCCGTCCCTAGAAATGTTGGTATGGCTTATTATAAGGAATGCGTTAGTGCTAATACACATACTGAGTTTTATTTATTTCGGTTGGGTCTTTTGTCTCAAATAAAATTGTTCACTTCCGCTATAGGTTTTAGCGTATATCTCGTTTATAATTCAGTATCCGAAAAAAGTATATATAACAAAAGTCACTCTAAATAACAAAATAAACAACTTTTGTTATGTTCATATTTGCCGAAAAACCAATAGGAAACGAAATATCGCTATTTTTAATTTCTGGCATCCCTTATAACCCCCACTCCTGCCCGTCCCTAGAAATGTTGGTATGGCTTGTTATAATGAAAGCGTTAGTGCTAATACATATACCGAGTTTTATTTATTTCGGTTGGGTCTTTTTTCCCAAATAAAATTGTTCACTTCCGCTACAGGTTTTAGCGTATATCTCGTTTATAATTCGGTATACGAAAAAAGTGTATATGACAAAAGTTACTCTAAATAACAAAATAAACAACTTTTGTTATGTGCATATTTGCCGAAAAACCAATAGGAAACGAAATATCGCTATTTTTAATTTCAGGCTTCCCTTATAACCCCCACTCCTATTCTTCTCAGAGGATATTAATATAGCCTAAAGTCTAAGTTGGGTTAGTAGTAATATACATACCAAGTTTCATAAATTTCGGTTCAGCCGTTTATGCGTGAAAAGGTAACAAACAAACAAACAAATAAACAAACAAACAAACAAACAAACAAACAGACACCAAAGAAACAAAATGCAGTTATGGTGTCTATGACATGTGAAACGAAAAGTTATCGTGAAATTTCGCGAAAAAAATCAATGTACAGACAGAGGTTACAATTTTATATATATATAGATATACTAGCTAAGGTACTAGCTAAGGGAATAGATTTGAGGCTGAATGGTGATGGTACTTTTTTTGGCAAGGCATTACTATGCACAATATTTTGTTTATCCGTCCCAGTGTTTAGGGTTAATACCCGTTGTTGGCATTTGTTAATAATAAAATTATTTTTTTATGTAAGTCTTCACTGTCCTCCAAATTGCCATAGTTCCCGTCTCATGTGCATTATGCATAGATTTCAGTTATTAAGGACAAAATATTAACATAGATTTGAATTAATGTTTCCAGGTGAGGTACCTCATAGTTCAAATTGGAATGAATTGTTGAGCAAATCAATATATCTACGCACATTACTTGCTCCACACATTGTTCCTGGAGAAATGTATAAAACAAAAGTTAATCTAAATAACAAAGTAAACAACCTTTGTTATGTGCATGTTTGTCAAAAAACAAATAGACAATGGAATATGTCGAAATTTTATTTCAGGCCTCTAACCCCCACTCCCGTTCTAACCTAAGAATTTTAATATAGCTTATAATCATGGAAGAATTAATGCTAATCGACATACCGAGTTTTAGCAGATTTCCCTTAAGGGAAATCAGCTATTGAGGCGATTTTCGAAAAATTTCTTCAAATGTCCATCGATCCTACCCAGGAGATGACGAAAATGAGGTCCGTTCAAAATTTTATATATCTATCTATCTATATATATATAAAATTGTAACCTCTGTCTGTACATTGATTTTTTTCGCGAAATTTCACGATAACTTTTCATTTCACATGTCATAGACACCATAACTGCATTTTGTTTCTTTGGTGTCTGTTTGTTTGTTTGTTTGTTTATTTGTTTGTTTGTTTGTTACCTTTTCACGCATAAACGGCTGAACCGAATTTTATGAAACTTGGTATGTATATTACTACTAACCCAACTTAGACTTTAGGCTATATTAATATCTTCTGAGACGAACAGGAGTGGGGGTTATAAGGGAAGCCAGAAATTAAAAATAGCGATATTTTATTTTGTTATTTAGAGTAACTTTTGTTATATACACTTTCGTCGTATACCGAGTTATAAACGAGATATACGCTAAAACCTATAGAGGAAGTGAACTATTTTATATGGCACAAAAGAGTCAGCCAAACTAAATAAAACTCGGTATGTGTATTAGCACTAACGCTTTCATTATAACAAGCCATGCCAACATTTCTAGGGACGCACAGTGCATCGACCATTGGACAAAAATCAAAAATTGTACTATTTTCTAACAGGAATATTATTATTTAAAATCTATTAATAAACCTTCGAACACAATCTGATAGGATTATATCATTGTTTACTTTTTTTTTAAAGTCAATAAAAGGGGCGAAGTGCAGCTATTATTCCTTTTGCAATAAACACCTTGTTAGTATCAATTTATGTTTCTTATTGGAAGTACCTAACTTTTTCTTAAAATTACACCTCCAAGCATGGAATTCACAGGCCCAGGTATGTATATAAAAATGCCATATTGCAATTGCGAAAATTAAATCGTTAGATAGTTTTGCACACCTGCCTTTAATTTGACTGAATTTTGTTAACATTAAAACTTTAAATACGTTTTTAAAAAAATCATTAAATATCATTTCGTACTTTTTGCATATTCTTGAAGCATTGAGTGTGCACTTTTATTTTCATTATAGTTTATGTGCTTCTGAGTGCCCCTTTAGTTGTAGTATTATTTTTTTCAATAGATCGAGTCATCATAACTCACGCCCAGCTGGCAGAAATATGTTTTAAGCACAAAAAAGCTGACCGTATAACTAAGGTCATGGAAGAACTATGTTCATTAATGAATGTTGAAGACCCGAGTGACGAGTTTAAAAAAGAAATAGCAAAGATAAGTAGGCTTTTTTGTCTTAATTTTCAAAATAAACTACTAAACTAGAATCCCGAAGGGATCGCAAAAAATTTTATTTGGGAAATGCTTTTTGGCTTCAACAAGAGGTTCAAAAGTTCAAAAGTAAGACCAAGACATAGTTTTTTTAGGCAGCATGGACCCAGTACTTCACGGGGAAGGCCACGGACACCCTTCGAAGAATCATCATTAAAAACAAAAAAGAGGAGGGTAAAAGAGCTCTTAGAAAATAAGACATCTGCTGAGCTAGCATTTGCCGCCGATATTGCTAAAAAATCGTGTAATCGTAATCCGAAGTCTTCGTTAAGCTGTCATCAAACATTAGCTCTATATTTAGATTTAGATTTATCTGAAAGAAAATATAAATTATTAAGATATGTTGTAAATAGTGTTCAAAAAGATTGTTTTCCCTCCTTGTACGCATTAAATTTATATAAAAATACTCTGTTTCCAATGCAGATTACAGCCAATGAAATTTCTGCTGCTGTAAACTTGCAGGTGGATAAAAATCGTATGCCAAGACAATTTTTCTAACGAACTGAAGTTAATATGTAAATGGGGATTTGAAGGCAGATCCGGCCACAGCCAGTATAAACAAATGTTCGAAAATGCATCAAACACTGGTGAATATTTGTTTTTAGTAGCTTTAGTGCCATTAAAATTGGTGGAAGATGGAAAAGATGTGTGGGTCAATCCGCGTCCATCTTCCACCCATTATTGCAGGCCCATAAAATTTATTTTTAAAAAAGAAAAACCTGAACTAGTGCGTGATGTGGAAGAGGCGACTAAAAATTCAATTAGCCAGCTTCGGACTTACGATTTTACATTAGAAAGCGGTCAAAGGTGTAGCATTAATTTTGAGATGTTGTTCACAATGATAGACGGTAGTATTTGTAACATATTGTCTGCCACAAATGCCACATCTAGGTGTTTTATTTGTAAGGCTACGCTAAAAGATATGAACTCTGAAAATGTACTAAATCGTCCACCTGATGAGAAGGAACACCGCTTCGGGCCGTCAACACTGCACAGCTGGATTAGATTCTTCGAATGCATTCTGCACATAGGCTACAGACTACCTATAAAGAAATGGCAAATTCGAGGGACCGAACATAAGGAAATTGTTAAGGCTAACAAAAAATTAATTCAAACTGAATTTAAAACAAAAATGGGCTTATTAGTTGACAAACCGAAACCAGGATGTGGCTCAACGAATGATGGAAATACGGCAAGGCGCTTTTTTTCAAACCCTGATCTTGGTTCTGAGATTACTGGTTTAAAAAAAGAGTTTATTGTACAGTTCTCCATTATTCTAATGGTGCTGGCCGCTGGTTATCCCATAAATTTAGATAGTTTTCAGTTGTTATTGGACGAAACTAGGGACCGATATCTATCTTTATACGACTGGTTTTATATGTCTAACAGTATTCACAAAATTTTAATTCATGGACGTGAAATAATCGCTTCCTTTTCCTTGCCAATTGGACAGTTGTCTGAAGATGCAATAGAGACAAGACACAAAGAAGTGAGGAAAAACCGATTAAATCACACTCACAAATGTTCAAGAGTAAGCTCTAATATTGATTTAATGAGAATGTTATTATTGACTTCTGAACCTCTCATATCGTCTAAGCAAAAATTCTCACAAGTAAAAAATTTAGAAATGATGATGTGAAGATTCAGAAGTATATTAAACTACCAGTCGAACTTTCAACATCTACCGATGAATTTGACAAAATGGACATCGGCATTGGTGACATAAATATAGATTCAGAAAGCAGTAGCCAAGAAGATGATGTATCAGATTAAATAATGTTATCTACTAAATAGCAATATTGAATTATTATGTGTCGTTAAATATTTTGTATTGTATATTGTATGTAGATAAAGATACTATGTATTAACCTGTAATGGAGTGTTTTATGTTACATTATGTAAAATGATCTTTTTATTGGTTTTTATAATTATATTTCAAAAACTGTCGTTTTTGAAACTAACTTGTTTTTTCCGATATCTTTCATATTTTTATATTTTCCTGATAACTCTAACACTGATAAATTAAAGGTTCAATAAATTCAAAATTATAATATTGTTACCTACAACTATACCCTTAGGCGAAATTTATTTTGATAGAATCTGTTGTTTGGTTCAGAAACCTAGATTTTTTTTAACACATTATCCGACTATTTTGGTTAGGAATATATATATATATATATATATATATATATATATATATATATATATATATATATACTAGCTCAGATACCCGGCTTCGCCCGGGAATTGATTTGAGGCTGAATGGTGATGAAATGTTTTTAGCAAGGCTTTACTTGGCACAATATTTTGACATTTACCCGTCCCAGTGTTTAGGGTTAATACCCATTGTTGGCATTTGTTAATAATAAAATTAATTTTTTATGTAAGTCTTTACTGTCTCCCAAATTGTTGACTCCCGCTATAATTTTTAGAGAACAACGCCTTTATACTTCCGTATACGACAATAGTCTATATAACAAAAGTTACTGTAAATAACAAAATAAACAACTTTTGTTATGGGCATATTTGCTGAATAAGCAATAGGAAACGAAATATCGCTATTTTTAATTTCAGGCCTCGTATATAACCCCCACTCCTGCCCGTCCCTAGAAATGTTAGTATGGCTTATTATAAGGAAGGCGTTAGTGCTAATTCACATACCGAGTTTGGTTTAGTTCGATTGAATCTTTTGTGCCTAATAAATTGTTGACTCCCGTTATAGTTTTTAGCGTATAACTCATTTATACTTCCGTATACGGCAAAAGTGCATATAACAAAAGTTACTCTAAATTACAAAATAAATAACTTTTGTTATGGGCATATTTGCTGAAAAAGCAATATGAAACGAAATATCGGTATTTTTAATTTCAGGCCTCCCTTATAACCCCCACTCCTATTTGTCTTAGAGAATATTAATATAGCCTAAAGTCTAAGTTGGGCTAGTAGTAATATACATACCAAGTTTCATAAAATTCGGTTCAGCCGTTTTTGCGTGAAAAGGTAACAAACAAACAAACAAATAAACAAACAAACAAACAAACAAACAAACAAACAGACACCAAAGAAACAGAATGCAGTTATGGTGTCTATGACATGTGAAACGAAAAGTTATCGTGAAATTTCGCGAAAAAAATCAATGTACAGACAGAGGTTACAATTTTATATATATACTAGCTCAGATACCCGGCTTCGCCCGGGAATTCATTTGAGGCTGAATGGTGATGGTATTTTTTTGGCAAGGCTTTACTTTGCAAACTATTTTGACATTTACCCATCCCAGTTTTAAGGGTTTATACCCGTTGTTGGCATTTTTTAATACTAAAATTAATTTTGTATGTAAGACTTCACTGTTCAAAACATAATCATGGGTAGTATTTATTACAATTAAATATCATCTATAATGAACATATTTCCTTTCAAAAGCCAATCCGAGCTCACATAGTATAGGCAAAGTTTTGCACGTAAGATTATATTTGTAATACTGAATCTCACTGGAAATCGCTTCCAGGAATGCCAGACGGGAAATAAGTTAATTCAATTAACTGGTCCCGTCATCTTCCGCTCCCGCATGAGACTTCTCAACATTCTTCTACTTATATTATTGATGCAAAACATTATTTTATAATTTATCTACCGGATGGAATTAAATAATAGTGGTACCCTGAAAATATCATATCGAGTTTAAACGCATATTGTTTTTTGTCATAATTACATTACCATTAACGTTTAATTGTTATTATATTAGATATTTGTTTCAATAACTTCAAGGTACATTATAGAAATTAAATAATGGAAATGCTCTTTTAGTTTATATTTCTATTGGAAATAAATAACAAAGTTATTTTCTAGGAAAAATAAATATATGAGGAGGGGGTGACGAAGATTTATACCTCACTAATCCGAATCATACTTTGAACTATCATATAAGACGAAAACATAACATCATTTGTCATAATATTCATTTATTAAAACCCCTTAAATAAGTACTAATATAATTATTGACTCCCGTATAGCGTATATCCCGTGTTTACTTCATTTTACGACAAAAGTGAATGCACACAAAAGTTACTCTAAATAACAAAGTAAACAACTTTTGTTATGTGCACGTTTGCCGAAAAACAAATAGAAAATAAAAAAGCGAGTTTTTCATTGCTGCCTCTCTTATAATCCCCACTCCCCATTGAACCTAAAATTTTTAATATAGCTTATAATCATGGAAGAATTAATGCTTATTCACATACCGAGTTTTGCTAAGTTCGGTTCATTCGTTAGTGCCCAACAAAATTGTTGGCTCCCGCTTTAGATTTTAGTGTATATCTCGTTTATACTTTTCTATACGACAAAAGTGAATATAACAAAAGTTACTGAAAATAACAAAATAAACAACTTTTGTCATGTGCATGCTTGTCGAAAAACCAATAGGAAACAAAATATCACTACTGTTAATTTCAGGCCTCCCTTACAAACCCCACTCCTGCTCGTCCATAGAAATGTTGGTATGGCTTATGATAATTAAGGCGTCAACTCTAATAAACATACCGAGTTATATTTAGTTCGGTTGAGTCTTTTGAGCCCAATAAAATTAATGACTCCCGCTGTAGTTTTTAGCTTATAACTCATTTATACTTCGGCTTACGACAAAAGTGTATATAACAAAAGTTACTCTAAATATCAAAATAAACAACTTTTGTTATGTTCATACTTGCCGAAAACCCAATAGGAAACGAAATATAGCTATTTTTAATTTCAGGCCTCCCTTATAACCCCCACTCCTGTTCGTCTCAGAGAATATTAATATAGCCTAAAGTCTAAGTTGGGTTAATAGTAATATCAATACCAAGTTTCATAAAATTCGGTTCAGCCGTTTATGCGTGAAAAGGTAACAAACAAACAAACATACACGAAAGAAACAAAATGCATATGGTGAATTTTTATTTCAGGCCTCCCTTATAACTCCCCTCCCGTTCGAACCTAAAAATTTTAATATAACTTATAATCATGGAAGAATTAATGCTAATTGACATACCGAGTTTTGTTAAGTTCGGTTCAGCCGTTAGTGCCCGCTAAAGTTTTAACGTATAACTCATTTATACTTAGGTATACGACAAAAGTGTATATAACAAAAGTTACTCCAAATAACAAAATAAACAACTTTTGTTATGTTTATATTTGCGGAAAAACCAATAGGAAACGAAATATCGCTATTTTTAATTTCAGGCTTCCCTTATAACCCCCACTCCTGCCAGTACATAGAAATGTTGGTATGGCTTATTATAATGAAGGCTTCACTGCAAATGCACATACCGAGTTTTATTTAGTTCGGTTGAGGCTTTGTGCCAAATAAAATTGTTGACTCCCGCTATAATTTTTAGCGTATAACACCTTTATAGTTCGGTATACGAAAAAAGTGTATATAACAAAAGTTACTCTAAATAACAAAATAAACAACTTTTGTTATATGCATATTTGCCAAAAAACCCATAGGAAACGAAATATCGCTATTTTTAATTTCAGGCCTCCCTTATAACCCCCACTCCTGTTCGTCTCAGAGAATATTAATATAGCCTAAAGTCTAAGTTGGGTTAGTAGTAATACACATACCAAGTTTCATAAAATTCGGTTCAGCCGTTTATGCGTGAAAAGGTAACAAACAAACAAACAAATAAACAAACAAACAAACAAACAAACAAACAAACAAACAGACACCAAAGAAACAAAATGCAGTTATGGTGTCTATGACATGTGAAACGAAAAGTTATCGTGAAATTTCGCGAAAAAAATCAATGTACAGACAGAGGTTACAATTTTATATATATATAGATAGATATATCTATATATATATAAAATTGTAACCTCTGTCTGAACATTGATTTTTTTCGCGAAATTTCACGATAACTTTTCGTTTCACATGTCATAGACACCATATCTGCATTTTGTTTCTTTCGTGTATGTTTGTTTGTTTGTTTGTTTGTTTGTTTGTTTGTTTGTTACCTTTTCACGCTTAAACGGCTGAACCGAATTTTATGAAACTTGGTATGTATATTACTACTAACCCAACTTAGACTTTAGGCTATATTAATTTTCTCTGAGACGAACAGGAGTGGGGGTTATAAGGAAAGCCTGAAATTAAAAATAGCGATATTTCGTTTTCTATTGGTTTTTCGGCAAATATGCACATAGCAAAAGTTGTTTATTTTGTTATTTAGAGTAACTTTTGTTATATACACTTTTGTCGTATACCGAAGTTTAAATGCGTTATACGCTAAAAATGATAGCGGGAGTCAACAATATTATTTGCCAAAAAAGACTCAACCGAACTAAATTAAACTCGGTATGTGTATTAGCAGTGAGGCCTTCATTATAATAAGCCATACCAACATTTCTATGGACGGGCAGGAGTAGGGGTTTTAAGGAAAGCATGAAATTAAAAATAGCGATATTTCGTTTCCTATTGGTTTTTCCACAAATATAAACATATCAAAAGTTCTTTATTTTGTTATTTAGAGTAACTTTTTTTATATGCACTTTTGCCGTATACGGAAGTATAAATGAGTTATACGCTAAAAACTATTGCGGGAGTCCACAATTTTATTTGGCACAAAAGACTCAACCGAACTAAATCAAACTCGCTATGTGAATTAATACTAACGTTTTCCTTATAATAAGCCATACTAACATTTCTAGGGAAGGGCAGGAGTGGGGGTTATAAGGGAAGCCTGAAATTAAAAATAGCGATATTTCGTTTCCTATTGCTTTTTCAGCAAATATGCACATAACAAAAGTTGTTTATTTTTTTATTTAGAGTAACGTTTGTTATATGCACTTTTGCCGTATACCTAAGTATAAATGAGTTATACGTTAAAACGTTAGCGGGCACTAACGGCTGAACCGAACTTAACAAAACTCGGTATGTCAATTAGCATTAATTCTTCCATGATTATAAGTTATATTAAAATTTTTAGATCCGAACGGGAGGGGGGTTATAAGGGAGGCCTGAAATAAAAATTCACCATATTTACATGTATGAGACGGGAAATATAAAAATATCGAAGACTGTGAAGAATTATCGAAGAAATAATTCTATTATTAGCAAATCACCGGCAACGACGGGTATCAATCCTAAACACTGGGACGGGTAAATGTCAAAATATTGTGCAATGTAAAGCCTGCTAAAAAATACCATCACCATTCAGCCTCAAATGAATTCCCGGGCGAAGCCGGGTATCTGAGCTAGTATATATATATATATATATAGAACGGGAGTGGGGGTTATAAAGGAGGCCTGAAATAAAAATTCGCCATATTTCATTGTCTATTTGTTTTTCGACAAACATGCAAATAACAAAAGATGTTTACTTTGTTATTTAGATTAACTTTTTTTTTTTTTTTTTTTTTTTTTTTTATACATTTCTCCAGGAACAATGTGTGGAGCAAGTAATTTGCGTAGAAATATTGATATGCTGAAAAATTCATTCCTATTTGAACTATCAGGTACCTCAGCTGGAAAAATTAATTCAAATCAATGTTAATATTTTGTCCTTAATAGCTGAAATCTATGCATAATGCACAGGAGACGGGAAATATGACAATTTGGAGGACAGTGAAGACTTAAATAAAAAAGTAATTTTATTATTAACAAATGCCAACAACGGGTATTAATCCTAAACACTGGGACGGGTAAATGTTGAAATATTGTGCAAAGTAAAGCCTTGCCAAAATAAAATACCATCACCATTCAGCCTCAAATCAATTCCCGGGCGAAGCCGGGTATCTGAGCTAGTATATATATATAAAATTGTAACCTCTGTCTGTACATTGATTTTTTTCGCGAAATTTCACGATAACTTTTCGTTTCACATGTCATAGACACCATATCTGCATTTTATTTCTTTCGTGTCTGTTTGTTTGTTTGTTACCTTTTCACGCATAAACGGCTGAACCGAATTTTATGAAACTTGGTATATATATTACTACTAACCCAACTTAGACTTTAGGCTATGTTAATATTCTCTGAGACGAACAGGAGTGGGGGTTATACGGGAGGCCTGAAATTAAAAATAGCGATATTTCGTTTCCTATTGCTTTTTCTGCAAATATGCCCATAACAAACGTTGTTTATTATGTAATTTAGAGCAACTTTTGTTATATGCACTTTTGCCGTATACGGAAGTATAAATGAGTTATACGCTAAAAACTATAGCGGGAGTCCACAATTTTATTTGGCACAAAAAACTAAAGCCTATAGCGGAAGTGAACAATTTTATTTGGGATAAAAGACCCAACCGAAATAAATAAAACTCGGTATATGTATTAGCACTAACGCTTTCATTACACCAAGGCATACCAACATTTCTAGGGACGGGCAGGAGTGGGGGTTATAAGGGAAGCCAGAAATTAAAAATAGCGATATTTCGTTTCCTATTGGCTTTTCGGCAAATATAAACATAACAAAAGTTGTTTATTTTGTTATTTAGAGTAACTTTTGTGATATTCATTTTTGTCTTTTAACAAAGTATAAACGAGATATACACTATAAACTAAAGCGGGAGTCCACTATTTTATTAGGCGCTAACGATTGAACCGACCTTAACAAAACTCGGTATGTCGATTAGCATTAATTCTTCCATGATTATAAGCTATATTAAAATGTTAAGGTTGGAACGGGAGTGGGGGTTATAAGGGAGGCCTGAAATAAGAATTCGCGATAATGTGATTCTTATTGGTTTTTCAGCGATATTTTATAAAAATATAAAAATACCATCATTAGTCAGTCAACTATGATTTCCCGAGCATCGTCGGATATATTAGCTAGATTGTATACAGAAAATACGTACATTATAGATGATATTTAATAATAATAAATGCTATCCATGATTATGATTTGAATTATTCACTGTGTGTCAAACAGTGGAGAGGGAATGATTAGAGACTTATTTTCATTTATTCTTCGAATCTAAAATTTTATTTTCCATAAGTCGCCCAACGGACCCTCACGGGAAGAAATGAGCCCACACGGGAAGAGCAGTTGTACACTTTGAAGCATTTGCCAAAAACAAAATGGAATATTTCCGTCTCAAATGATTTCCCGAGCGAAGCCGGGTACCTTGGCTAGTATATATATATATATATATATATATATATATATATATATATATATATAAAATTGTAACCTCTGTCTGTACATTGATTTTTTTCGCGAAATTTCACGATAACTTTTCGTTTCACAAGGGGGGTGCCATTCGGCAGGTGCGCAGATCAAATATTTTTGCGACTTTGGCGCATGACGTCACTGGGCTGAACTCAGCTTTGTTTACATCGTGAGCATCGTTGTGTTTTTAGTTAATTGTTTTATTTTCCATTGTTATAAGTGATTTTTTTTTTTCAAAATGAGTGAGTGTGCTATGGCAACATGTTCCAACAACTCTAGGAGAACAGGCAAGTCTGTATCTTATCACCGGTTCCCGAAAAACGAAGAAATTAAGAAACAGTGGATAGTTCTGTGTAGACGAGGAGATTTGAAATTTAATCCTACTTTTGCTCGGGTTTGTTCAGAACATTTCAGTGATAGTGATTACCAAAGGAATTTACAAGCAGAATTGTTAGGCTATGTTCCTAATAGATTGATATTAAAAGAAGAAGCTGTGCCGCATCTTAATTTACCAGTATCGTCCGTAAGTAAACAAACACCTACTAGCTCTACTTCTGACTCAAAATGTGAAACATCTAGAGACTGTAGGAGTAAAAAACGTGAAATAACTCAACGTGCCCTGCGTCACATTAATGAGATTTCTCCCAAAAAGCTGAAAAGTGATTTTTCATGTAATACAGAAGAAGTTGATTGTGATGGATGTATTCTCTTAAAGGAAAAAATTCCTGAATATGAATCCCAATTAAAGTCCTTGCTGATCCAAGTAAAAAATTTAGAAAGTAATAACTTTAATTTAAAAAAGAGAGTTACTAAATTGCTAACAGTTATTTACCAGATAAAAATGCAAAAAGAAGAAAAAATGCAGTGAAAAAAAGAAATGGAAAGGATTTGTTATCCAATATTATCCAAAGCTCAAATTCAGAGCATACACCCAAAAAATATCAGCAGCAACTGTTTTGGACAAGACAGACTTCATGCGAATGGGAGCTTTTAAAATGTAAGAAAAGAATAATTTTCTTGTAGTGTTTCCTATAGACACTATAGGAGTATATTTCCATGCTCCATCATTAATGATATAACATGTTTCCTTCGCAGTTATTTATTCTATGGGACAGTGCGGTTTCAATGCATACACTCAAAAAATATCAGCAGCAACTGTTTTGGACAAGACAGACTTCATGCAAATGGGAGCTTTTAAAATGTAAGAAAAGAATAATTTTCTTGTAGTGTTTCCTATAGACACTATAGGAGTATATTTCCATGCTCCATCATTAATGATATAACATGTTTCCTTCGCAGTTATTTATTCTATGGGACAGTGCGGTTTCAATGCATACACTCAAAAAATATCAGCAGCAACTGTTTTGGACAAGACAGACTTCATGCGAATGGGAGCTTTTAAAATGTAAGAAAAGAATAATTTTCTTGTAGTGTTTCCTATAGACACTATAGGAGTATATTTCCATGCTCCATCATTAATGATATAACATGTTTCCTTCGCAGTTATTTATTCTATGGGACAGTGCGGTTTCAATGCATACACTCAAAAAATATCAGCAGCAACTGTTTTGGACAAGACAGACTTCATGCGAATGGGAGCTTTTAAAAAGGTAAGATTTAAAATATTAGAAACAGAATAATTTTCTTGTATTGTTTCCTATAGAGCACTATAGGAGATTATTTCCCATGCTCCATCATTAATGATATTACATGTTTCCTTCGCAGTTATTTATTCTATGGGACAGTGCGGTTTCAATGCATATGCTCCAACATCTGTGCCATTTTCTTCACAAGGATGCTACTGGAACCAAGGATTCCCTGCGGCTCAAAATGTTAGCATATTTTTATTACAAGGAGGACTACATGCCAATGATAACCTTTAAAAATCTTGTACCTATATTGACTAACTGATGTTTAAAATAATTTAGTCATTTTTATTCATTTTTAACTGGGTATCATTGTTTATTGCTTGGTTAATCTCAATTTTATTAACTTTTATTTGTTTGTATAATAGAATTACTGTTTTCATGTTTTGGAGATTTCATCTTATTATAGTAAAGTTTTACTTTTTGTTGTGCTAATTACCTAGAAAAATTACGATTTTTAAATGTAACCCAACATATATAAATTTTAAGGAACTATTATGTATTTATTTTTAATGGAATCTAATTTGTACATGGTTTATTTGAAATAAAATATATTCAACTAAAGTAATTTGTATCATTTACAGACATATACCATTTTAACAATTTTTTATTCGCCAAATTAATCAGAAAACTGCTTATATTGATCGTATTTCGGCTAGTCCGCCAGGAATCTTTCAGCCCAGTGACGTAGAGGCTTGCTGCATTCTGATTGGCTACTCGCGAATGGCGCTACCTTATCTTATACGTACCTTGATAGACACCATATCTGCATTTTGTTTCTTTCGTGTATGTTTGTTTGTTACCTTTTCACGCATAAACGGCTGAACCGAATTTTATGAAACTTGGTATGTATATTACTACTCGCCCAACTTAGGCTTTAGGCTATATTAATATTGTCTAAGACAAATAGGAGTGAGGATTATAAGGGAAGCCTGAAATTAAAAATAGCGATATTTCGTTTCATATTGCTTTTTCAGCAAATATGCACATAACAAAAGTTGTTTATTTTGTAATTTAGAGTAACTTTTGTTATATGCACTTTTGCCGTATACGGAAGTATAAATGAGTTAAAAGCTAAAAATTATAGCGGGAGTCAACAATTTATTAGGCACAAAAGATTCAACCGAACTAAACCAAACTCGGTATGTGAATTAGTACTAACGCCTTCCTTATAATAAGCAATACTAACATTTCTAGGGATGGGCAGGAGTGGGGGTTATATGGGAGGCCTGAAATTAAAAATAGCGATTTTTCGTTTCCTATTGCTTATTCAGCAAACATGCCCATAACAAAAGTTGTTTATTTTGTTATTTACAGTAACTTTTGTTATATACACTTCTGCCGTATACGGAAGTATAAATGAGTTATACGCTAAAATCTATATCGGGAGGCCACAATTTTATTTGGCACAAAAGACTCAACCGAACTAAACCAAACTCGGTATGTGAATTAGCACTAACGCCTTCCTTATAATAAGCCATACTAACATTTCTAGGAACGGGCAGGACTGGGGGTTATAAGGAAGGCCTGAAATTAATAATAGTGGTAATTCGTTTCCTATTGCATTTTCGACAAATATGCACATAACAAAAGTTGTTTATTTTGTTATTTAGAGAAATTTGCTCAATAATTCTTTTCAATATGAAAAACCAGGTACCTCACCGGGAAAAAGTCCGTCACGCAGGGGCAGCGGAAACTAAGCAGATTTCCCACGTGAAGTTTTACAATAAAGAAATTTCACGAGAGCCAAACAAGTCAAGGAAACGGCCGAAGTAGCTTTTGGCGGGAAAGTAACTCTCTTCCGTTAGGCTCCGAGATTAAATTAAAAACAATTCAATCTCAAAAAAACAAGAACACAAAACATGGACTTACCTTTAATGATAGCAGCGCTCTGAACACTTATTACACCAACACTAAATAGTACCACAGAATATCTATTATTTGTAAGACTTAATACTGCTGTGAATATTAAGTAAACAAATAAAGGGCAAGTCAAATGGTAAGAACCTTCCTGATAGCAAACAGCCTGTGTTGTAAACAATCAGGTTACCCAGCTTTTACCGGAAATAAAAGCAATTACGGAAATATATTTGAATATAAGTAATAAATTTTATTCATAACTATTTATTATATCTACTACTATAATTAATAATAAACCAGAATAATTTTTATCACAACCATTCCAAATTTAGGAATCCGGGAAGAAAATAGAAATGGGGGAAGGGGACAAAATACGATTCAGACGGTTATGAGATTTTCAAATTGATTAAGGAACAAACAGGTTAGCCAGCGAAGATTTACAATAGATAAATATAAATACAGGTAACACTTCCGTTAATATTAGTGAATAATTACAAACGGCGATGAGAAATCTTTCAGCGAATTTACAATATAAGTAATAGTCCCTACAACGTAATACGGCTGGATTGTAAACAAACAGGTTAGCCAACCTTGTAGCGCAGTATCGATAGATAGACCGGAAAAACAAACAATTAAAGAAATATATCTGAATGTAAAATATTAATTTTATTGGAAACTATTTACTATAGTTAGTGGAGTAATTTGAAATGAATCAAAATAATTTCTATCTCAATCACTCAGATTTTTGTAGTCCAAGAAAAAGGGGGGGGGGGTCAACAGAACGTATTTGTTTGTACCTCGTAAAATAAAGCTTTGTTGAAAACAATATTTTGTATTTTACCTAATTATGAGGTGGTTCATTAGATATCAGCTTATTATTAATATGTCTCTAGTAGGAGTAAGGGTTTACTGAAAGCGGAACTCATTACAAAAAATACAAATATCTCGGTTAATACTCATTATACGGAAAATATGTATAGAACAATATTTATAGTAAATGTAATTTGCAATAAGATTGATTTAATACAATTTTTCGATCCGACGTATAGTAACGGAGATATTTCGAATTTTCAAAAATCCTCCCCTCTAAACCCCCCCTCCCACTGGTCCGATTTCAGCCGTTAACGAACTTGATCTTTCTTTTTACATAAAACGACTAAATTTCGAGTTTCGTAACGATCAAACAAAAATTGCGACCGCTAGAGCGGTAACAGACAAATATATATATATATATATATATATATATATATATATATATATATATATATATATGTATATATATATATATATATATATATATATATATATATATAGATATAGATATATATATACAGTTTTGAACGGACCTCATTTTCGTCATCTACTAAGTAGGATCGATGGACATTTGAAGAAAAATGTCGAAAATTCCGTCATGAGTACAACCTCAATAGCTGATTTCCCTGAAGGGAAATCTGCTAAAATTAATTCAAATGTATGTCAATTTTTCTCCTTAATAATTCAAATCTATGCATAATACACAGGAGACCGGAAATATGACAATATGGAGGGCAGTGAAGTCTTACATAAAAAATTAATTTTATTATTAACAAATCCACAGCAACGAAGGGTATTAACCCTAAACACTGGGACGGGTAAATGTCAAAATACTGTGCAAAGTAACGCCTTGCAAAAAAAATACCATCACCATTCAACCTCAAATGAATTCCCCGAGCGAAGCCGGGTATCTCAGCTAGTATATATATATATATATATATATATATATATATATATATATATATATATATATATTTGTCTGTTAACTCTCTAGCGGTCGCAATTTTTGTTTGATCGTTACGAAACTCGATATTTAACCGTTTTATGTAAAAAGACAGATCAAGTTCGTTAATGGCTAAAATCGTACCAGAGGGAGGGGGGGGGGGGGGTTAGAGGGGGGATTTTCGAAAATCGAAATATCTCCGTTATTAGCATATTTCCCTTAAGGGAAATCAGCTATTGAGGTCGTACTTATGACGCGAGTTTCGAAAAAATTCTATAAATGTCCATCGATCCTACCCAGGAGATGACGAAAATGAGGTCCGTTCATAATTCATAATATATATATATATACTAGCTCAGATACCCGGCTTCGCCCGGGAATTCATTTGAGTCTGAATGGTGATGGTATTTTTTAGCAGGCTTTACATTGCACAATATTTTGACATTTACCCGTCCTAGTGTTTAGGATTGATACCCGTCGTTGCCGGTGATTTGCTAATAATAGAATTATTTGTTCGATAATTCTTCACAGTCTTCGATATTTTTATATTTCCCGTTTCTTATACATGTAAATATGGTAAATTTTTATTTCAGGCCTCCCTTATAACTCCCCTCCCGTTCGAACCTAAACATTTTAATATAAATTATAATCATGGAAGAATTAATGCTAATTGACATACCGAGTTTTGTTAAGTTCGGTTCAGCCGTTAGTGCCCGCTAAAGTTTTAACGTATAACTCATTTATACTTAGGTATACGACAAAAGTGTATATAACAAAAGTTACTCCAAATAACAAAATAAACAACTTTTGTTATGTTTATATTTGCGGAAAAACCAATAGGAAACGAAATATCGCTATTTTTAATTTCAGGCTTCCCTTATAACCCCCACTCCTGCCCATCCATAGAAATGTTGGTATGGCTTATTATAATGAAGGCCTCACTGCTAATACACATACCGAGTTTGGTTTAATTCGGTTGAGTCTTTAGTGCCAAATAAAATTGTGGACTCCCGCTTTAGTTTATAGCGTATAACTCATTTATACTTTCGTATACGGCAAAAGTGCATATAACACAATTTACTCTAAATTACAAAATAAACAACTTTTGTTATGTACATATTTGCTGAAAAAGCAATAGGAAACGAAATATCGCTATTTTTAATTTCAGGCCTCCCTTATAACCCCCACTCCTGTTCGTCTTAGAGAATATTAATATAGTCTAAAGTCTAAGTTGGGCTAGTAGTAATATACATAGTTTCATAAAATTCGGTTCAGCCGTTTATGCGTGAAAAGGTAACAAACAAACAAACAAATAAACAAACAAACATACACGAAAGAAACAAAATGTAGTTATGGTGTCTATGACATTGTAAACGAAAAGTTATCGTGAAGTTTCGCGAAAAAAATCAATGTACAGACAGAGGTTACAATTTTAGCAGATTTCCCTTAAGGGAAATCAGCTATTGAGGTTGTACTCATGACGGAATTTTCGAAAGTTTTCTTCAAATGTCCATCGATCCTACCTAGTAGATGATGAAAATGAGGTCTGTTCAAAACTATATATATATATATCTCTATATATATATATATATATATATATATAGATATATATATATATATATATACTAGCTCAGATCCCGGCTCCGCCCGGGAATTCATTTGAGGCTGAATGGTGATGGTATTTTTTAGCAGGCTTTACATTGCACAATATATTGACATTTACCCGTCCCAGTGTTTAGGATTGATACCCGTCGTTGCCGTGGATTTGCTAATAATAGAATTATTTGTTCGATAAGGCTTCACTGTCTTCGATATTTTTATATTTCCCGTCTCTTATACATGTAAATATGGTGAATTTTTATTTCAGGCCTCCCTTATAAACTCCCTCCCGTTCGAACCTAAAAATTTTAATATAACTTATAATCATTGAAGAATTAATGCTAATTGACATACCTAGTTTTAGCACATAGCTAAGGTACCCGGCGATGCCCGGGAAATCATTGCTGACTGACTAATGATTGTATTTTTATAGCAAGACTTCAATGTGTACAATTGCACTTCCCTCCACGATGTATTGTTTTTTCAAGACAGCCAATCCTAAAGTGTAACTCTCAGGGTTAATAGAATAGAAATTTTAGTTTTGAAGAATATATGAAAATGCGTTCCTAATTTATCCCTCACGACTTTTTGACTCACGGTTTTTGAATAATTCAAACCATAATCATGGGTAGCATTTATCACAATTAAATGTCATCTATAATGAACATATTTCCAGCCAAAAATCAAACCAAGCACATATAGTTTTATACATAAGATTATATTCGTATTAGTAAGCCTCAGTGGAAATCACTTCCCGTCAGCATTCCACAGGAAATAACTAAACTCAATTGCCTCCCGTCCATTTCCGCTCTCGCAGGAGCGTTATCATCGTTGTTTTCCTTAGAATATTGATTCAGAATATTATTTTTATAATTTATCTCCAAGATGGAACTAAATAATAGATCCCTAAACATAATTTCATTTAAGTTCAATAAGCTAGATGAGGGGAAGAGAGCCCCCTGCAACCTAGTAATACTTTAAACATTTATATCGAGTATATATTAAATACCAGAAATGCTCTTATAGTTTATATTCTATTAGAAATAAATAAAAAAGTTATAGGGAAAATAAATAAATAACTGAGGAGGCGACGGTGATTTATAAGCTCACTAATCCGAATCATACTTGCAACTATCATATAAGACTAAAACATAACATCTTTTGTCATAATATCCATTTATTAAAAACACTTAAATAAGCACTAATAAAATTAATGACTCCCGCAATGGATTTAGCGTATATGCCGTGTTAACTTCATTTACGGCAAAAGTGAATACAACTAAAGATACTTTAAATAACTAACAACTTATACAACTTTTGCTATGTGCACGTTAGCCAAAAAAAAAAAATAGAAAATGAAAATTGCGAATTTTTATCTCAGGCCTGTCTTATAACCCCCACTCCCGTTTGAACCTAAACATTTTAATATAGCTTATAATCATGGAAGAATTAATGCTAATTCGCATACCAAGTTTTGTTAAATTCGGTTCAATCGTTTGAGCTCAACAAAATTGTTGGCTTCCGCTTTAGATTTTAACGCATATCTCGTTTATGTTATACAGCAAAAGTGAACATAACCAAAGTTACTTTAAATAACAAAATAAACAACTTTTGTCATGTGCATATTTGCAGAAAAACCAGTAGAAAAAGAAATATTGCTATTTTTAATTTCAGGCCTCCCTTATAGCCGCCACTCCTGCCCGTCCCTAGAAATATTGGTATGGCTTATGATAATTAAGGCGTCAGAGATAATACACATACCGAGTTTTATTTAGTTCGGTTGAGTCTTTTTTGGCAAATAATATTGTTGACTCCCGCTATAATTTTTAGCGTATAACGCATTTAAACTTCGGTATACGACAAAAGTGTATATAACAAAAGTTATTCTAAATAACATCTAAATGTGCTAAATAACATTGTTGGCTCCCGCTAAAGTTTTAACGTATAACTCATTTATACTTAGGTATACGACAAATGTGTATATAACAAAAGTTACTCCAAATAACAAAATAAACAACTTTTGTTATGTTTATATTTGCGGAAAAACCAATAGGAAACGAAATATCGCTATTTTTAATTTCAGGCTTCCCTTTTAACCCCCACTCCTGCCCGTCCATAGAAATGTTCGTATGGCTTATTATAATGAAGGCCTCACTGCTAACACACATACCGAGTTTTATTTAGTTCGGTTGAGTCTTTTTTGGCAAATAATATTGTTGACTCCCGCTATAATTTTTAGCGTATAACGCTTTTAAACTTCGGTATACGACAAAAGTGTATATAACAAAAGTTATTCTAAATAACAAAATAAACAACTTTTGTTATGTGCATATTTGCCGAAAAACCAATAGAAAACGAAATATCGCTATTTTTAATTTCAGGCTTCCCTTATAACCCCCACTCCTGTTCCTAAAGTCTAAGTTGGGTTAGTAAAAGTTCATAAAATTCGGTTCAGCCGTTTATGCGTGAAAAGGTAACAAACAAACAAACAAACAAACAAACAAACAAACAAATAAACAAACAAACAAACATACACGAAAGAAACAAAATGCAGATATGGTGTCTATGACATGTGAAACGAAAAGTTATCGTGAAATTTCGCGAAAAAAATCAATGTACAGACAGAGGTTACAATTTTATATATATATAGATATATATATATATATATATATATATATATATATATATATATATATATATATATATATATACTAGCTCAGATACCCGGCTTCGCTCGGGAATACATTTGAGGCTGAATGGTGATGGTATTTTTTTGGGAATGACAATATTTTGACATTTCCCCGTCCCAATGTATAAGGTTTATATACCCGTCTTTGCTATGGATTTGGTAATAATAAAATTAATTATTTATGTAAGCCTTCACTGTCTTCCATATTGTCATATTTCCCGTCTCCTGTGCATTTTGCATAGATTTGAATTATTAAGGACAAAATATTAACATAGATTTGAATTAATTTTTCCAGGTAAGGTACCTGGTAGTTCATATTGGAAAGAATTGTTGAGCATATTAATATTTCTACTCAAATTACTTGCTTCATACATCTTTCACGAAAAAATGTATAAAATAAAAGTTACTCTAAATAACAAAGTAAACAACTTTTGTTATGTGCAAGATTGTTGTAAAACAAATAGACAATGAAATGTAACGATTTTTTTTTTTTCAGGCCTCCCTTATAACCCCCACTCCCGTTTGAATCTAAAAATTTGAATGTAGCTTATAATCATGGAATAATTAAAGCTAATTGACATGCCGAGTTTTGTTATGTTCGGTTCAATTTTTAGTGAACAATAAAATTGTTGGGTCCCGCTAAAGTTTTAGTGTATATCTCGTTTATACTTTGTTATAAGACAAAACTTTATATAACAAAAGTTACTCTAAATAACAAAATAAACAACGTTTGTTATGTGTATATTTGTAGAAAAACCAATAGAAAACGAAATACCGCTATTTTTAAATTCAGGCCTCTCCTACAACCCCCACTCTTGCCCGTCCCTAGAAATGTTGGTATGGCTAATTATAATGGAGGCATTAGTGCTAATACATATACTGAGTTTTATTTATTTTGGTTGAGTCTTTTGTGTCAAATTAAACTGTTCACTTCCGCTATAGGTTTTTTGCGTATATCTCGTTTATAAATTGGTATACGAAAAAAATGTATATAACAAAAGTTACTCTAAATAACAAAATAAACAACTTTTGTTATGTGTACATTTGCAGAAAAACCAATAGAAAACGAAATACCAATATTTTTAAATTTAGGCTTCCCTTACAACCCCCACTCCTGCCCGTCCCTTGAAATGTTGGTACGGCTAATTATAATGATGGCATTAGTGCTAATACGCATACCGAGTTTTATTTAGTTTGGTTGAGTCTTTTGTGTCAAATTAAATTGTACACTTCCGCTATAGGTTTTAGCGTATATCTCGTTTATAAATCGGTATACGTAAAAATGTATATAACAAAAGTTACTCTAAATAACAAAATAAACACCTTTTGTTATATACGTATTTGCCGAAACCCAATAGGAAACGAAATATCGCTATTTTTAATTTCAGGCCTCCCTTATAACCCCCACTCCTGTTCATCTCAGAGAATTTTAGTATAGCCTAAAGTCTAAGTTGTGTTAGTAGTAATATACATACCAAGTTTCATAAAATTCGGTTCAGCCGTTTATGCGTGAAAAGGTAACAAACAAACAAACAAACAAACAAACATACACGAAAGAAACAAAATGCAGTTATGGTGTCTATGACATGTGAAACGAAAAGTTATCGTGAAATTTCGCGAAAAAAATCAATGTACAGACAGAGGTTACAATTTTATATATATACTAGCTCAAATACCCGGCTTCGCTCGGGAATTCATTTGAGGATGAATGGTGATGGTATATTTTTGGAAATTCTTTATTTTGCAAAATATTTTGACATTTACCCGTCCCAGTGTTTAGGGGTACCACCCGTCGTTTCTGGGGATTTGTTAATAATCACATTAATTTTTTATGTATGACTTCACTGTCCTGCATATTGTCATATTTCCCGTTTCCAGTGCATTATGCATAGATTTGAATTATTAAGGAGAAAATATTGACATACATTTGAATTAATTTTTTCAGGTGAGGTACCTGGTAGTTCATATTGAAAAGAAGTGTTGAGCAAATTTCTCTAAATAACAAAATAAACAACTTTTGTTATGTCCACATTTGCCGAAACCCCAATAGGAAATCACTATTATTAATTTCAGGCCTCCCTTATACCCTCACTCCTGCCCGTCCCTAGAAATGTTAGTATGGCTTATTATAAGGAAGGCGTTAGTGCTAATACACATACTGAGTGTTTTTTTTAGTTCGGTTGAGTCTTTTGTGCCAAATAAAATTGTTGACTCCCGCTATAATTTTTAGCGTATAACGCCTTTATACTTCCGTATACGACAATAGTGCATGTAACAAAAGTTACTCTAAATAACAAAATAAACAACTTTTGTTATGTGCATATTTGCTGAAAAAGCAATAGGAAACGAAATATCGCTATTTTTAATTTCAGGCCTCCCTTATAACCCCCACTCCTGCCCGTCCCTAGAAATGTTAGTATGGCTTATTATAAGGAAGGCGTTAGTACTAATTCACATACCGAGTTTGGTTTAGTTCGGTTGAGTCTTTTGTGCTAAATAAAATTGTGGACTCCCGCTATAATTTTTAGCGTATAACGCATTTAAACTTCGGTATACGACAAAAGTGCATATAACAAAAGTTACTCTAAATAACAAAATAAACAACTTTTGTTATGTGCATATTTGCAGAAAAAGCAACAGGAAACGAAATATCGCTATTTTTAATTTCAGGCCTCCCTTATAACCCCCACTTCTGTTAGTCTTTGAGAATATTAATATAGCCTAAAGTCTAAGTTGGGCTAGTAGTAATATACATACTAAGTTTCATAAAATTCGGTTCAGCCGTTTAGGCGTGAAAAGGTAACAAACAAACAAACAAATAAAAAAACAAACAAACAAACAGACACCAAAGAAACAAAATGCAGTTATGGTGTCTATGACATGTGAAACGAAAAGTTATCTTGAAATTTCGTGAAAAAAATCAATGTACAGACAGAGGTTACAATTTTATATATATACTAGCTCAGATACCCGGCTTCGCCCGGGAATTCATTTGAGGCTGAATGGTGATTTTACCCGTCCCAGTGTTTAGGGTTACTACCCGTCGTTTCTGTAGATTTGTTAATAATAAAATTAATTTTTTATGTAAGACTTCACTGTCCTCCATATTGTAATATTTCCCGTTTCCTGTGCATTATGCATAGATTTGAATTATTAAGAACAAAATATTAACATACATTTGAATTAATTTTTCCAGGTGCTGTACCTGGTAGTTCATATTGAAAAGAATTGTTGAGCATATCAATATTTCTACGCAAATCACTTGCTCCACACATTGTTCCTGGAGAAATGTATAAAACAAAAGTTAATCTAAATAACATATTAAACAACTTTTGTTATGCGCATGTTTGTCGAAAAACAAATAGACAATGCAATATAGCGAATTTTTATTTCAGGCCTCCCTTATATCCCCCACTCCCGTTCTAACCTAAAAATTTTAATATAGCTTATAATCACGGAAGAATTAATGCTAATTGACATACCGACTTTTTTTAAGTTCGGTTTAATCGTTAGCGCCCAACGAAATCTTTTACTCCCGCTTTAGTTTATAGTGTATATCTCGTTTATAATTTGTTAAAAGAAAAAAATGAATATGACAAAAGTTACTCTAAATAAGAAAATAAACAACTTGTGTTATGTTCATATTTACCGAAAAACGAATAGAAAGCGAAATACTTCTATTTTTAAATTCAGGCATCCCTTACAACCCCCACTCCAGCCCGTCCCTAGAAATGATGGTATGGCTTGTTATAATGAAGGCGTTAGTCCTAATACATGTACCGAGTTTTATTTAGTTCGGTTGATTCTTTTGTGCCAAATAAAATTGTTGACTCCCGCTATAATTTTTAGCGTATAACTCATTTATATTTAGGTATACGAAGAAAGTGTATATAACTAAAGTTACTTTAAATAACAAAATAAACAACTTTTGTTATGGTGATATTTGCCAAAAAACCAATAGGAAACGAAATATCGCTATTTTTAAGTTCTGGTTTCTCTTATAACCCCCACTCCTGCCCGTCCCTAGAAATGTTGGTATAGCTTGTTATAATGAAAGGGTTAGTGCTAATAAATATACCGAGTTTTATTTATTTCGGTTGGGTCTTTTGTCCCAAATAAAATTGTTCACTTCCGCTATAGGTTTTAGCGTATATCTCGTTTATAATTGGGTATACGAAAAAAGTGTAAATAACAAAAGTTACTCTAAATAACAAAATAAACAACTTTTGTTATGTTCTTGTTTGCCAAAAAACCAATAGGAAACGAAATATCGCTATTTTTAATTTCTGGGTTTCCTTATAACCCCCACTCCTGTTTATCTCAGAGAATTTTAATATAGCCTAAAGTCTAAGTTGGGTTAGTAGTAATATACATACCAAGTTTCAAAAAATTCGGTTCAGCCGTTTATGCGTGAAAAGGTAACAAACAAACAAACATACACGAAAGAAACAAAATGCAGTTATGGTGTCTATGACATGTGAAACGAAAAGTTATCGTGAAATTTCGCGAAAAAAATCAATGTACAGACAGAGGTTACAATTTTAGCAGATTTCCCTTAAGGGAAATCAGCTATTGAGGTCGTACTCATGACGCGAGTTTCGAAAAATTTCTTCAAATGTCCATCGATCCTACCCAGGAGATGACGAAAATGAGGTCCGTTCAAAATTTTATATATATATCTCTGTATATATATATATATATATATATATATATATATATATATATATATATATATATATATATATACTAGCTCAGATACCCGGCTTCGCCCGGGAATTCATTTGAGGCTGAATGGTGATAGTATTTTTTAGCAGGCTTTACATTGCACAATATTTTGACATTTACCCGTCCCAGTGTTTAGGATTGATACCCGTCGTTGCCGTGGATTTACTAATAATAGAATATTTGTTCGATAAGGCTCTTCGATATTTTTATATTTCCCACTACATGTCTCTTATACATGTAAATATGGTGAATTTTTATTTCAGGCCTCCCTTATAACCTCCCTCCCGTTCGAACCTAAAAATTTTAATATAACTTATAATTATGGAAGAATTAATGCTAATTGACATACCGAGCTTTGATAAGTTCGGTTCAGCCGTTAGTGCCCAATAACATTGTTGGCTCCCGCTAAAGTTTTAACGTAGAACTCATTTATACTTAGGTATACGACAAAAGTGTATATGACAAAAGTTACTCCAAATAACAAAATAAACAACTTTTGTTATGTTTATATTTGCGGAAAAACCAATAGGAAACGAAATATCCCTATTTTTAATTTCAGGCTTCCCTTATAACCCCCACTCCTGCCCGTCCGTAGAAATGTTGGTGTGGCTTATTATAATGAAGGCCTCACTGCTAATACACATACCGAGTTTTATTTAGTTCGGTTGAGTCTTTTTTGGCAAATAATATTGTTGACTCCCGCTATAATTTTTAGCGTATAACGCTTTTAAACTTCGGTATACGACAAAAATGTATATAACAAAAGTTACTCTAAATAACAAAATAAACAACTTTTGTTATGTGCATATTTGCCGAAAAACCAATAGAAAACGAAATATCGCTATTTTTAATTTCAGGCTTCCCTTATAACCCCCACTCCTGTTCGCCTCAGTGAAAATTAATATAGCCTAAAGTCTAAGTTGGGTTAGTAGTAATATACATACCAAGTTTCATAAAATTCGGTTCAGCCGTTTATGCGTGAAAAGGTAACAAACAAACAAACAAACAAACAAACAAACAAACAAACATACACGAAAGAAACAAAATGCAGATATGGTGTCTATGACATGTGAAACGAAAAGTTATCGTGAAATTTCGCGAAAAAAATCAATGTACAGACAGAGGTTACAATTTTATATATATATAGATATATTTGTCTGTTAACGCTCTAGCGGTCGCAATTTTTGTTTGATCGTTACCAAACTCGGAATTTAATCGTTTTATGTAAAAAGGAAGATCAAGTTCGTTAATGGCTGAAATCGGTTCAGTGGGAGGGGGGGTTTAGAGGGGGGGTTTTCGGAAAATTCAAAATATCTCCGTTATTATGCGTCGGATCGAAAAATTGTATAGAATCAATCTTATTACAAATTAAATTTACTATAAATATTGTTTTATACATTTATTCCCTATCTTGAATATTAACCGAGATATTTGCATTTTTATTAAATTTGGGCCGGTAACGGATTTTTGAGTTTCCCGCCAAAACCTAGTTCGGCCCTTTGCCGTAAGTGTTGGGCTCTTGTATGGAGATTTCTCTATTGTATTACTTCACGTGGGAAATCTGCTTAGTTTACGCAGCCCCTGCGTGACGGACTTTTTATATATATATATAGATAGATAGATATATAGATCAATCTATCTATATATTTGTCTGTTACCGCTCTAGCGGTCGCAATTTTTGATTGATCGTTACCAAACTCGATATTTAATCGTTTTATGTAAAAAGAAAGATCAAGTTCCTTAACGGCTGAAATCGGACAAGTGGGAGGGGGGTTTAGAGGGGAGGATTTTCAAAAATTCGAAATATCTCCATTATTATGCATCGGATCGAAAAATTGTATATAACCAATCTTATTGCAAATTAAATTTACTATAAATATTGTTATATACGTTTATTCTCTACCTTAATATTAACCGAGATATTTGCATTTTTCAGTTTTCAGCAAACCGCCACTTCTACTCATGTTACGTAAACAATACTCTGCTACATAATAAATCACATTATTGGAAGTTTAAATACCAAACATTTTATTCAAGAGATCTTTATTATACGAGATACAAGCAAATATTTCCTGGCAAATATTCCCCCCCCCATCTTAAAGTTTTGGACTACTAAAATTTTATTGATTGAGATAACAATTATTCTGACTCATTATTAATTACAGTACTAGATATAGTAAATAGTTCTTAATAAAATTAATGTCACGTGGGAAATCTGCTTAGTTTACGCAGCCCCTGCGTGACGGACTTTATGCATCGGATCGAAAAATTGTATAGAACCAATCTTATTGCAAATTAAATTTACTATAAATATTGTTATATACACTTATTCTCTATCTTGAATATTAACCGAGATATTTGCATTTTTATGAAGTCTGTGGTCGGGTGTTGTTCGGGTTAGTTCGGCCGTTTTCGTAAGTTGGTTCTGGTGGAAGCTTCTAACCTAACCTGTAGTTTCTAACCTTATCTAACCTTCGTTACTTTGTGAGATTTATGCAAATACGTTCTGTTCATCCGCCCCCCTCCCCCATTCGTTAGTTCTTGGACTACTAAAATTTGAGTTATTAAAATAAAAATTATTCTTACAATTCAGAAGCCGTTTCAGTTGGGAGTTTATTAAAATTAACTGAATGATTTCTCATTACCGTTTGTTTTTACTTATGGTGGTGTTGTGTTACCAGTATCCAGATTTCTCTATTGTTAAACTTCACATAGGAAATCTGCTAAGTTTACTCAGCCCCTGCGTGACGGACTTTTATATATATATAAAGATAGATGTGTGTGTGTGTGTGTCTGTTAACGCTCTAGCGGTCGCAATTTTTGTTTGATCGTTACCAAACTCCATATTTAAGCGTTTTATGTAAAAAGAAAGATCTAGTTCGTTAATGGCTGAAATCGGACCAGTGGGAGGGGGGATTTTTGAAAATTCGACATATCTCCGTTATTATGCGTCGGATCGAAAAAGTGTATAGAATCAATCTTATTGCAAATTAAATTTACTATAAATAGTGTTCTATACATTTATTCTCTATCATGAATATTAACCGAGATATTTGCATTTGTATTCTGTGCGTCGTCGGCAGGAGTAGGCTATTTTCGGGACATTCCGCCGAGAGCTCTGGCGGCCGTTTCCGTAACTATTCGTCCCTCTTGAATAGGTCTAGAGATACCTTACTACTGCTGTTGTTATTAGGCAGATTTCTCTATTGTAAAACTTCACATGGGAAATCTGCTTAGTTTACGCAGCCCTTGCGGACGGACTTTTTTGGTTGCATTCGTTAGTTTTATTGGCTGTATGTTTGGATCATTGTTCTGCTGGCATATTAACTGATGCTGGATTTCCAATTTAGCTGCACTCTAGCTAAGAGGTTTTCGAGTAAAATATTCTGCAAATCCCTTCAATAAGCACAAATAAGCTATGCATCTCCTCACCATTGCATTGCCGCCTCCATGTTTCACAGTAGCCGCAACGTTTTGCTTTTTCAGTTCCTCATTTCTCCTACGCCAAATGGTCTTCCATCCATCAGATCCAAACAAGTTAAACTTACCCTCATCAGAGAACAGCGTATTTTCATAAAAAGATTCTGTCACGCAGGGGCTGGATTAACTAAGCAGATTTCCAACGTGCGCCATTATTTGCATTTATCGCAAAACTTAAAAGTTGAATGAGAACAATATTTGGTATTTAAGCTTCAAATAAAGTGCTTCATAACATAATAGAATATTGTTAATATGAAATGAGTAGGAGTGGGGCTTTACTGAAGACCAAAATCTAAAAAATGCAAATATCTCAGTTAATAATAAGGATAGTGAAAAAATGTACATAGCAACATTTATAGAACATTACATTTGCAATAATATTAGTTCTATATAATTTTTCGATCCGACGCATAATAAGGAAGATATTACGAATTTTCGAAATTCTCCCCCTCCCCCTGGTCCTATTTCAGGCATTAGCGAACTCGATCTTCTTTTTTGTATAAAACGATTATATATCAAGCTTGGTAACGATAAGACAAAAATTGCGACCGCTAGAGCGGTAACAGACAAATATATATATATATATATATATATATATATATGTGTGTATATATATGTATATAATATATGGTGTTGTTATTCTTTTAAGTTATAGCCTATAACCCTAGTCCTAAGTGCAATAGTCATGTGTAATAGTTTTTAAGTGTCTTTAGTCTTGCCCTGAAGAAGAGAAAATAAAGATTCTCGAAATATCGGCATAAACTAAGATTTTTTCACCAACATTGACCAAAACTCCAAAAAGAATAACAACACCATATATATATATATATATATATATATATATATATATATATATATATATATATATATACAGTTTTGAACGGACCTCATTTTCGTCATCTCCTGGGTAGAATCGATGGACATTTGAAGAAAAATTTCAAAAATCGCATCATGCGTACGACCTCAATAGCTGATTTCCCTTAAGGAAAATCTGCTAAAAACTGATGTGCTTGTAATATATTCTCTAGCAAAGGAAGACTTTTTTTTGCGATTGGTCTCACTAATATAAGATTTTTTCTCGGTACTGTACCATTGAGACCTTTAGACTTCAAAACATTCCTTGCCGTTATTATGCTGACACACATCCTAGAAGTTGATTCGACCATATTAACTACGGCACCTCCACATACAGCTGGATTTTTAAGAGCTTCAATTTTTATTTTTCTCTCCATTCTTTTAGCAGATTTCCCTTATTTAGCTTCCTGGGACGACCTTTGCATCGGTTATTTGTAGTTGAACCTTCTCCTTCATATCTCATAATCACGTATCTTAATGTAGAAAAATGAAGACCCAAGAAATCTGATATTTCACGATACAATTTTCGTTAGTTGTGCAATAAAATCACTTTTTCCAGAGTGGCAGCACTCAGTTCACTCGTTTTTGGCATTATTAAGCAGTTAAAAATATGTTGATATTCCAAGATTAAGATATCTTAGAATTCTGATAAGATAGATCAGAATTATACTCTAGGAAATCAACAACAACAACTTAGCCAACAGACCTTTGTACTTATGTACAAACACAATAAAGTGTGCAAATACTTTTTTCCTTGGGTTTATAATATTTATTTATTTTTTTTGACAAGGCTTTCAATTGAATATATACTATTATTTAACGATAATTCAGTTGTTCTTATTATTGGATAAACTCAAATGAATTGTTTTCAATTCATTATATAAAGAAAAAAAATAGGTTGTGAAATACTTTTCCCCGCTACTGTATATGTGGGTATAATACGTCATTATAAACAATCTCAGTTCTTGATTAATATTCAGCTAATATATCTCTTTGGATGCAGTCTCTCACGAGGACTATTTGTAGTATCGGTTTGACAGCTGGGGGTCCTTGTGTGGGGCGGTTTATTCTACTGCAGAATTAGTTGAATTATCGTGGATGTCTTCGCCTTGGTAGCTCATGTATAAAATTAATCATGAACTGCAGAATTAATAATGTACCCATATTTTGACCTTAAGTTTTTTCCCCTTAAGAAAACTGTGACATGGGCAATTCTGATACATGTCACATCTTTGGGACAATTTTTTTAATAAAAATGCAGTTTATCGTTCATTAAAGTGGTCAGGACTTAAGGTTTCTATCGTTCAGAATGGTTCGAATTACATCAAGAAAAAATGTGAGAATTCTCCTACTGGGTGACCGAGGTGTTGGTAAAACTTCACTTATTTTATCTCTGGTCAGTGAAGAATTCCCCGAGGATGTACCACCCAAAGCAGAAGAAATAACTATTCCAGCAGATGTTACTCCAGAAATGGTCCCCACTCACATTGTAGATTACTCAGGTTAATTAATTTCTCTTTAATTCTATTAATATTAAAACAAAAATAAAAACATTAAAGTTTTGAGCTACATATAATGATTTACTGTGTCTAAGCTGCTATCTAAGTTATAAAAGGGCATCATTAATTTTGTATTTACTATTTGAGCATTTGCTTTTATCGAGGATAGTGAAATCCAATATTTAAAAAAAAAAATATAATTCCTTCTAGTTATAGTTATCCTTAGTCCTAATTAACACAAAGTCTTAATGACATATGATTGATGATATGTGTTTATGTCAATGAGCTGTTTTTGTGTATAATAAAATGTAGGGTGACACCTTACAATCCATTTTAAATTTTGTTTGATATCCTTCCTAAAGGTAAAATGAATCTGAAAGTATGTAATGCTTTTATACATTTTTGTTTCATGCTTTAAAACTTATTAGATGGTGGGTTCTCGAGTGTTCCTAATTGTTATTCTAAATTTCTCTGATTATTACAAGAAATGAAGTAGATCTGCTTTAGCAACGTAATCGCGATTATGTATTATTATTTCATTTTTTACTAGTAAGCAAACTAGGTCATATTATTAGTTCTGAAATTAGGTCTTGAAACATATTACTGTATTATTCATTTTTACCAAAAATTGGTAATCAAATGACTAAGTCATTACTTCTCAATGACTTTTTTTATTCTTTTTAGCCGTTGAACAGTCAGATGACCAGCTCCTTGAAGAGATACGGCGGGCTCATGTTATTTGTCTGGTTTACTCAGTAGAAGACGAGCGAACTCTTATGAGGATAACTACCCATTGGCTTCCTTTACTTCGAGATGCTATTCCTCATTCCAGGTGCCCTATTATACTTGTTGGGAATAAAGAAGATCTTATTGAAGAATCAACTGTAGATGTAAGCAGTTTCACTATTGATTTATATAACGTGACATGTAGGTAATTACAGTGTGGACAAATTATTAGGAATGGGCTTGGAAGGAGACACATTGACAATTTTTTAGAAAGGAATATTTAGGTATTTTTCGGTTGCTCGTAGTAGTCTTCTTATGCTAAACTTTGTTGATATATTGCCCTGCTAATTGTTCTGACTTCTCAAAATTTTAGCTTAAGATGAGTAGTCCAAATGTTCTGAAATAAAAAGCACTTTTGTGAGAGTAGGTTTCACCAATTTAGTCAAATTCCAACAATCCATCCACCAAGTAACCATCATCTTCAAACCATCTTCTAATCTAATATGCAAATTTGTCAAAGAGAAGGTTTAACTGGCATAATTGCAATGTCAATTAGCAGAGTGATGAGTTTTTGCCTTTCTCTGCTAATTGATAAATGAAAGATTTGTAAACAGTGACCTATATTAATTGCCTTTTCTCATTGTATTATTAGCCAAAGATCACTTCAGGCATCTGTTCGATTTCCTCTTGATGTTGAGTAAGCACTGGGGAGGGAGAGGTTAGTGGTTAAAAGTTCAATTGTAAATGAGGAGAAGGTAGCTAAAATTAGGGAGTTATATCGGGGGGTGTTTGAACATGGAACCTCTAGCTTAGTGCATTAATTTACCAATGGATCACCACTGTTTCTCACATTCAAGATTACCACTGCTAAAATCAAGGAGATGGAATTTGGTCCTATCCCTCCTCCAGCTTATGTCCAGATCTTGCCACTTTGGATATCACACTTCATCCATCTCAATGTTTCAGTGTGAGTAAAGAGTATTAATGCATCAAAAGATTCATTGTGGCACTGGAATGGCATTGGCCATTAGGCACAAACAGAGAGTAGATTTCTGTTAATCAAAAATATGTTTAAAAAGTACAATAATAAAAAAGCAGACTATTGAATCACATAGGTATTAACACTAACCATTAACTTCCAAAAAAGTTTTTTTTTGTTGTGAGTTTTTAAAGATTTCTCTTCATTGGTTCTTTAAATCTATGTTGATACTATCCTTATATGTTGAGACTTAATGATATCAGCTTTCAGGGTGTCATCAGACTGTACACAACCATACTTGTAATATAGTTCATATGAAATCAACCATAAGACCAAGAAATGGCTAATTTTGCCTAAGTTTCTGCTGTTCCAATACTCACCGATCTGTCTTTTATCCTCCAGCCTTTATCAACGGGGCAAAATTTTTATACAAGAAGATGATCTCCTGGTACAAATATGAGGGGAATGTGGTTATTGGGTTTAGCTCTGTTCTTAAGTTGGCTAATTGAGTTTCAATTACAAAATATATCAAGGAATAGGATTAACCCTTTAATTGCGCAATTAAAGGGTCAAAATGTATAAATATAATGTTAAATGAATAAAAAGTTGATTTAATATTGATTTTCCTAAACTAAATGCTTTATTCAAGAAAAAAAAATACATTATTCAATTTGTTTTCTGTATTTCACAGCTCATTTAGTCAATGGTTAATGAATAACTATGACCTATAAATGTAACTCTTAGAATGAGCTTTAAAAGTATGAAGTGTGTTACATATGGTTTTAAACCATATTGGACGTTTGACCATCTAGGCTCGAATAACTCTTGCGAGCTCAGTGCCTACTAGCAATAAATAAATAAACCATAATCTTCTATAAGATATTATGGTTTAAAACCATATGTACGAAGTGTATTTCTTTATTTCTTTATGTCCACTTTATGCTACATCGGCTAATTGGGATGATTATCTACAAGTCACCACCCTTTTCTACCCAGGGTGGGACTAAGTATTTTATTTAATGAGTTTGTCACTAAATAAATTCCTATTGCCCTGGCGGGAATCGAACTCCCAACTCTTAAGTTTAACATGTGAGATTAAGACCAACGTCTTAAATCATGTGGGTAACCTGAGCCCCATCATCAAAAATTGTATTTCAATTACCATTAACTCAAAATTATCACCCCCGAGCAGATTTTTTTTATTGGCTATCAGCTGTTGAGGTTGTATATATGACCTCAGGTTGTATTTCCCTTTAAACGAGGAATTGGTTTTCTTTGGAGTAATTATTTATTAACAGATTTCTCTTAAGGGAAATCAGCAATTGATGTACTCATTACTCGATTTTCAAAACATTTCCTCAAATGTCCATTGATCCTTGCTAGTAGATGACAAAAATCAGGTTTGTTCAATATATATATATACTTGTTTGTTACCGCTCTAACGGTCACAATTTTTTATTGATCTTTACAAAACTCAATATATAAGCATTTATGCAAAACTAAAGGTCAAGTTCGTTAATGGCTGAGATCGGACTAGTGGAAGGGGAATTTAGGTGTGAATTTTCAAAATTCAACATATCTATGTTATTACATGGGTCAGAAACTTGTTTAGAAACAGTCATGTTGTAAATTTAATTTCCTATAAATGTTGTTATATGCGTAGTTTCTAAAATTCACAATATCTGCATTATTATGAGTTGAATTGCCAAATTGTCTAAAACCAATCTTATAAATCTTATAATAAACTATTGATGCTCTACAATTGATATTTTGTACATTTTCTCATTGCTCAAATATTAAGCATGTTATTTATGGTTTTTGTGTTTACAGTCTTCAGTAAACCCCCACTTCCTCTCATCAGAATTTTACTTAGAAATATAATATATGTGGTGAGATGAGATCAATAGTGTTATACTCCCACGTGAGAAATCTGCTTGGTTTATGTAGACTCTGCACAATATACTTTTTTCTCTCTCTTAACCTCACTCTTGCTTGTCTGATTTTAGTCACTAACATGCGTGATCTTTAGTTTCACCCAAAATGTTTAAATATTTAGTTCAGTAACAATAAAAGTCCAACACACATGGGCTGCATAAACTAAGCAGACTTCCGGCCTCCTACAATGCCACATGAGATGTCATCCCACATTATAATTTCTGTTGAATAATGTGTATCATAATGGAAGTCTAAGTAAGCAGGACATGAATTTTCAATGATGTGGTTGCTTTAAGAAGAAATTGCATGAGTAGAAGTGAGGGATAATATTATAATTGGAGAAAAAATGTATAGAAGAATTGTATGATATAACGTTTTCAACAAGATTGGTAGTCATTTTTTAACCAGACCTTCGAATAACAGAGATATTTCAATTTTTTTATTTTGCCCCTTCTTAAACCTTCATTTTAAATTTGTTTTCAATTATTAATGAGTGGAACCTTTAGTTTTCCATGTAATGGTTAAATATGGTATTGATCTTATAAAAATTAGAATGTTCATTTATGATGTCACATTGTTCCTCTATGACATTACAATGTGAATTTAACCATTTCTTTTCTCATAGTAAAGGGTCAATGAAAACAAGACATCATATTTACAAGCTCGGAATCAGATGTTTTATGAACAATTTGCTCATTGCTAATGTGAGTGTTGGGCATTGGGGTTTACTGAAGTCTGGAAACTAAGAAATCCAAAATCATGGTTAGAGGGGGATATGTTCTAGTTTAGAAACAAAATAACTAATGAACAACAATTGTAGAAGATAAATTTGGCACCAAAGTTGTTGTTATAACATTTTTCAATTCAACTAATAATTATGAAGAAATTGTTGAGGAGTTATAAATAGACAAAATGTCTTGCCTCTCAACTTAGCAATAAAACAAACTATTTACTGGTCTAATAAATCGATTTTTGTAATACTATTTACTGAACAATGAAATACAAAAATAACAAATATTTTCAGAATGCTTATATTTTATTGCACAAAACACAAAATGTATTGAGCTTAAAGTTCAGTTAGGGGCAGACGTTAGCCATGTGAGTTAAAGTGTTAGCCTTAATCTCACATAGTAAGCCTAGAGTGGTGTTTGATTCCCGCCTGGGCAATATGAATTTATTTAGTGACAAACTCATTAAATAAAATCCTAAATCCCACCCTAGTTAGAAAAGGTTGGTAACCTATAGACAACCCGTCCCAATTAGCCTAGGAACAAAAAGTTTAATAAATAATAATAATAATAATGTAACATATAACAAAATTATCAAGCTTTGTAATATATGACCTAAAATGATGATGTTATCAGGCAAATATATATAATATATACATATAAATTTGAATGGGCTTCTTGTATGTATGATTGATGGACATTTAAATTGGATTTGAGTACAACAGTGGGTGTGTGTGTGGGGGGGGGGTTACTAATATCAATATCATATATCAATACCTTGTCTGAATATAAGATAATTATTTTGTTAATTTACCAGCCCTTTATTCTACTAAGGCTAATTAGAAAAGGTAATCTATGTATAAGTTAATTAATAAATATTAGTTTTGGAAAAGATTTATTTTGAAGAACTTAGCATATGTTCATGACCATATGAAAGGTGGCAATTGTTAATGCCTCACTGTTATCCCTGACTAATTTTTAATTAGACTTTAAATTTTAATATTTTTATAGGCTGCACAAGACATAATGGAAGAGTATCCAGAAATTGAGAGTTTTGTTGAGGTAAGGCCATTTCTTATATCAATAAATCATAAACATGTGACTACATTTGTTTCTTATACTTTCAGCCATGTTTTTATAAATACTTTAATTGATATAAACATTTTTTAGTGTTCTGCAAAATCATTGAAGAATATAAGTGAAATGTTTTATTATGCTCAAAAAGCAGTTCTACATCCAACAGCTCCTATTTATATATCTGAAAAACAAATGGTAAGTTATAACCCTTGCAAAAATACTGCCTTTAATATTTTTGCAAGGAATTAATTGTTTTTACATCTCCGCTAGTTAAACTTAGTTTATCTTCAGATTTCCCTTGAATCAAATCAGCTAATGTGGTTACCTCATGTGATTTTTTTAAATTACTTTCAGACCTTTGATTACATAAAATAACAAATGTGTTTGTGTGTGTGTATGTGTGCATGAACGCGCTTGTGTATTTGTATGCATACGTGTATGTGAGTCTCTCTCTCTCTATATATATATATATATATATATATGTGTGTGTGTGTGTGTGTGTGTGTAGAAAATTGTATCCTCTGTCTGCATTGATTTTTTTTCTCGAAATTTCATGATAATTTTTTGTTTCACATGTATAGCCACAAATTGCAGATATACACAATATCTGCAATTTGTGGGTTTGTTACCTTTTCACTTCTAAACTACTAAACCAAATTTTATGAAACCTGGTACGTATACTACTACTAACCCATCGTAGACTATAGGCTATACTAATATTCTCAGAGACGAACAGGAGTGGGGGTTATAAGGTGGTCTGAAATGAATAATTGCGATATTCTGCCCCCTATATATTCTATGCCCCTTCAGCAAAACAATACGTCCAGACGGGAAGTGTGGTGGTGTACTCATTGAAGCCTTGCCAAAAAAAAGTACTGTCATCATTCAGCATCAAATGATATCCTGAGCAAAGCCGTAAACATTATATATATATATATATATATTTATAAGCTAAGTTACCCGGCTTCTACTGGGAAACATTGAGTAATCCCTCTGAAAAAATTTTTTTTCCTTGGGTGTTAATCTCTGAGGCCTCTCAAATTTTGGGAGTATCCCTATATTTGATTTCTAATAATATATTTTTCCTTTAAAAAAAAAAGGAAAAAATTAATATTTTTCAAAGAGTTTACTTCTTACATAAAAATAAATCAACAGGAATTTAAAAAAGGTTTTTATGGTCTTACAACATTCTTAATAGCCACCCACCTACTTACATTTTTTATAGTTTTATTAATATTTAAAAAAATCTTGTTTCAGCTCACAGAAGAATGCAAGAAGGCATTAACCAGGATCTTTACTGTTAGTAAATGTATTATTTATTTTTATGTTTAAATATATTTTTAGACTGTGACTCATGAATGTCTTTATAGGCTGGTAGAAGATTGTATATTTTGGCTCAGCTAACATAGAAAAGTACTTTTCGTTCAGAAATTTGATGCATTGTTAAAACTTATACGTTGTGAATTAGAAGAAAGTAGAAAGCAACTAAATCTCTATCCCTTGGCAAATCTAATAATAATAATAATAATATATGCTTGTCAGGAAAGTCATGATTAATTTTACTAGTTGGTGGTGGTGATTTAATTTCACCACAAGTAGATTCTTGGGTCATTTATTAAGTGATCACTTTAGAGGATAAATATAATTAATTATGGATGAATTTCTGATGTGACGTCAAAGAAGATTTTTTACTTTAAATCATCAATTATTATTCATTACGTTGGAAAGTGTTTTGTAATAAAATGTATTAATAACGTACGCTACAATTGTTGTTCTACACTTTTCTCTAACTCAAATAGTTATTTTTATTTAATTTTTTTCATTGCCCAGTTAACTGCATGTGCACAAGCAATTTTTACTTAAAGCAACTAAAAGTGATTCTGCTTAAATTTAAATATTTCAAATGCCTGCTTGAAAGCCTGAGAAATGTACCTACTTATGCATCACCTATGTTTTTTAAATTGTTAAATTATTTTAACACTAGAGTGGCGAGTTTGATTCCCGCCTGGGCAAATAGGAATCCTTAGCCCCACCTTGGCTAGAAAAGGGTGGTAACCTGTATATAACCCATCCCAATTAGCCATAGTTGCATAAAGTTGATGTTAATAAATAAATAAATTATTTTTATTAAAATTACAGTTGACACTTTTATTACTATTGTGCCCTATCTGTCGCACTTTTATTTCTTTACGGTGAGTTGACATAAATTTGCAAAATCAATCATGCATTTGTATATTGTGATCATGAAGCCTGTCCGGAAAAATTTGACAAAACACTTTTGTGGGGCTTGAATATTTGTTCATTCTTTAATATTACTTTTAAAGCTTTCATTGAGTTTTCATAAAAAAGTTAGCATGTGCACATTTAAATTCTGAAATGGAAGATATATGGATATTTGAAGATCGCATTTTGGTGCTCTACCTCCCTTCTCCTTCCTTTACCTCTGTCCCTATTTGATTATTATTTTTGAAAGCACTGCTAATATAACAACATAGTACATTGAACCAAATTTAAGTTTATTTTCACTATTCATCAAATTTTGTAATATTTACCATTATTAAATCAGAATGAGGGATTCTCTTACTAGACTAATTGCTATGGATGCTTATAGATTTGTGATCTTGATAATGATGGACTGCTTAATGATGATGAATTGAATGAATTTCAAAAAAGGTGCTTTGATCTACCTCTTAGAAAAAAAGCTATGGAAGAAGTAAAAGAAATTATAAAAAGGCACATAAGTGGAGGGGTTTCAAGCAATAATTGCATTACTCTCACTGGTGAGGAAATCGAGGATTTATTTTATTTTTTTAATTCTTCTTAAATGTGAATGTTGATTTGACTTTTGTTTTTTATTTTTAGGATTTCTTTATTTACATTGCCTCTTTGTACAAAGAGGCAGAAGTCACACCACATGGACAGTTCTCAGGAAGTTTGGGTACAATGATCACTTGCATATGTCTAAAGACTATCTTTTCCCTCAGTATGTATTTTAGTTAATTGTTATTTAGAAAAATATAAATTATTGAAGTAATAATTTTATATTATGTTTATATAATCATCACTTCATCATGTAGAGTCTATTTGATGTTTATTTAGTCATCTTGCATTATCAGGGGCGCAGTATTATTGCATTGACAAATAATGAAATGTTCAGTGACAATAAAATAAGCTAGTGTTATATTTATTTAATTAATGGAAGAAATACATAATATATAGAAACTATTTTTCAAGTATTATATGGATTGATTTCTATCTTTCTATATTAACCATGTCATGTTATTTTCAAAATACTCAAAACTGAGATAGATGGTACGTGGCCTTAGTAGATACCTGTGTTTTCAAGTGTAGTGTATGTGTTTCTCAGAATTTGTTATTTATTACCATCTACTTTGTGCAACTTTGTTAATTGGAATGGGATATCTACAGGTTACTACCTTTTTCTAGCCAGGGTGGGACTAATGATTTTATTTAATGATTTTGTTACTAAATATATTGCCCAGGCGGGAATCAAACTCTCCATTCTAGGTTTACCTTGTGAGATTTAGTTCAATGCTTTAACTTACAAGGCTAGCCTTAGCCCCTGTATTTCTTGTATCCATGAATTTCAGTTGCAATTTTAGTATATGTACCGCTGAAGCGAGTACCCATGAATTTCATTTGTTTTCTATTCCTGATCTTTCCAATACCTTTTCTTCTAATTTAATAAACATTCTTTGGATTAAACTGCTTTCCACTTCGAGAGTTGTCATCTCTACTAAATTGCTTAATGGATTTTACAATTTCAGCACCTCCTTTATTCTTCTCTTATAATTTCCTCTTCATAATTTGTTTCCTTGGCTATCACTGGATCAGGTTATAGAAATATTCCCTCCCATTTCTTCATTGTTTATAGTTGTTGGTGCTTAGTTAACATGGGCTTACTTAACATATTTATCATTTATCCATAATATTATCTGATTCTGGGGAAACAGGAAATGCCCTGATAAATAAAGAACTATTGGGTGTTTGAATTAATTTGTAATGATTTTTTTTTCAAAAATTGAGGTTTTATTTTACAAACAAATGTTTTAAATATATTATTCAAAGTATTGCCCATCATTAACCACTACCTTTTTTTCGATCTTTCTGGTGTTATGCAGATTTGTTTTTAGAGGCAATCCAAGAATACACCAATTTTTTTTTAGCTTCATGATAAGTGAAGCATTACTGACAGGGCAATGGCCATCAATCAAAGAAGGTGGTAATCAGATAGAGCAATGTCTTCCGATGCATGATTTATCATACATTTTTGGCTATTCGTAACAAATTTAATCACCCTTAGAACTTTAAATTGTGAAAATCCCAGTAGGCTTCACTAAGTAGGTCGCAGGACGACTTGTGGCGTGTTTAACATTGTAGTTAATGTGAAAATTTCACAAAATCAGGTTGTGACAGAAACTGATCTGATTCTTCCAAAGCTCAGATTACTCTGAGAAGCTAAGGATGCTTTCTAGTCATCCCAACTAGTTTGAGCATATGAGACAACAAGAAATTTAGGGGGGGGGGATGGCATTACTTCGAAATAGCTCCTATATAATATGGACTATCTCAATGTACTTATCTATTTTTAAAAAAATAAATTTAGTGTGAATTGAAAGCTATTTCATAGCACTTGTGATCAAGTATTCACTTCAGTAGATACTAATAATAATAGATTTGTGCTGTTATTCCTTAATGGATTTCCATATCTTATGAAAAGAGGTTATTCTGAGCAATAGGGATATTCTGAAAAGGCTGGTTCGATATGATAATGTGTCCTTTCAAATTGTATTAAGAACCTTCAAGTAGATATTGGCAAACTCAGCATTATTAATCATTATTATATAGCGTTACCTCTTATATAATTGCAAAAGGATATTGTGTATAATGCAGTTAGATCCTTTACTGTCATTAGGAATGCAGAAGATTTCCCATTAGCATATTTTATGATGTCAGAACTGGATCGGGTATAAGTATTAGCGTTTAGAATAGCTGAAGCCAAGGACAAGTCAAGGGAACTAACTAATCATTAACTGAACTATTTCATAACACTGTAGAAGTAGTAATCTGAAAGATACAGAAATTAATCAGTATATAAATTAATTTATTTCTTCTTTTTTTAGGGTAAAAGTTCCTAAAGGTAGCTCAACTGAGCTAAGCCACCGTGGATCTGAGTTTTTTAGGAAACTTTTTTTAAAATATGACAAAGATAAGGATGGTGCTCTTAGTCCTCTTGAATTAAGTCAGCTTTTTTCAACTTGCCCTTCATTTGCATGGGGAGGAGACATGCAAAATATTGTTCCCACCAATAGCAAGGTATAGATTTTCCACTAATATTAGTTTTTGTATTATGCACGTACATTCATACAAAAGTGTGCTTGCTTGTTCCTATACATTAATTAAATTAAATTTCGGTCTATTCATTCTGTAATCTGAAGTAATTTGTTGGGGGATAGATCTGTTTTTGTTTTTTTTAATTGCTGGGTCACATGGGTTCTAAACTGCTCAAAAATGAATAGGGATATTGGCTGTTTTGTGGTATGTATGGGGCCTAGCATATATATATATATATATATATATATATATATATATATATATATATATTTTTTTTATTATAAATATCATTAATATTTATTAGAAATTATTGTCTTTCTTCCCCCATAAAAAAGAAATTTAATTAAGATCGATTTAATTAAAATTAATAGGATAAGAAAAAATAGCCAATATCCCTATTCATTTTTGAGCAGTATATATAAATCTACAGTCTGTTGAAAAGACGTTTTGTTAATTTTTTTTTTGTTAATTTAATACATATGTGTAGATATAAAATCCTTTTTTTCCTTTGATCTTTGCTCTATGCAAATCCCCAAATCCCAGAGCTTTAAATGATACTGGGTATTTTGGTCAAAGATATACACACACATCATTTGGAATAATGATGTCTTAGAGGGGATATCACAAAAATTGGCTGTTCTTTCATGATCAAGGATGATTTTACTTGAAGGTCTACAAACATTGTTGCCCTTAAATAGCCAGTCTAAATTTTGAGATTAAAAACTTTTTATGGATGTTTCCAGTGCATTATTGGAATGTCCTACTTATAAATATCATTATTTGAATTTTCATATTTTAAATAGATAGATGGAAGTAGTATTTTGTTGTTTCTTCTATTTATCTCTTTGCTTGTTGGAGAACAACAATTTTTCTTCTTAGGGATGGAGGAGGACATCCTTCACATTTCCACTGTAAGGTCTCATATTTGCGGGAGCGGGGGATAAAGAGAGACTGTTACTCTAGAGCAGGGGTTTCCAAACTTTCCAGCCTTGGGGCCATACTGATTACTCCAGTAAGTTCCGAGGGCCAAAACCATATTATCATTGTTGTCGGTGGTAAAAAGTGAAATAGTCCACTGATGGAAAAAAAAAGTCCGAAAAGTACGCAACGTTTAAAAAAGGCTGCAAATCGGACTATTCTTGCCTGGGCAAAGGAAATTATTTAGTGACGAAATTCATTAAATAACGTCCTAAAATCCCACCCTGGCTAAAAAAGGGTGGTAACCTGTAGATAACCCATCCCGATTAGCCTAAGTTGCAAAAAGTGGACACTAATAAATAATAATAATAATAATTATTCAACATAAAATTAGAATACTTCAGTAAACTAAATTTAATTTGCTATAAAAAATATGTTCTCTAAAAGGAGTTTTCAAGTATGCTAGCTCTCCGCGGGCCAGACAAAATCTGTCCACGGGCCGGACAAAATCTGTCCGCGAGCCGGATGTGGCCCTCGGGCCGTAGTTTGGAGACCCCTGCTCTAGAGGATATAGTATCATCAAATACTCTTATTATTTTAACTTTTGTATTTGAAAAAAATGAAAATAAAACTCAAAATTTCATCTATATGGGTCATATACTTTTAAATTCAATTAGAAACGTTTTAGACTAATTTAATATAATGGTTTACAAAAATTTTAACTAACAATCTTTTAGTTTCTAACAGTAGTCACAAAACTAACTGATTTTCTTTGTTCTATTGAATGTAAAGTTTTCTCAGAAGCATAGTCTCTACACTTTTTCAAAAATACAGCATCCAGGGCTGAAACCAATGCTTGTTGTTTGAAGAAAAGAAACGGTATAATTGTGTCTTAAACATCTCTAGCAGAACTATGCAATATCAGAAAATGTTTCAGATTTTCAATTACTGCACAAATTGCAGTAATTGGTAATTTAGACCTGGTTCATCAACATTGTGCAATTTTGCTATGGCTTTTTATTTAACTAAAATTCTATTTTTTTTTAAATGAGTGCTGTTTAGTCAGAGGAAAATTTTTCACAAGAAAAACTAAGATGGTGAACAGAATGTTTCTTTTTCATCTGCTGAGACATCCTTCACTAGCATTAATTAAATTTCCCTATTAGTGTAAAGCAGTTGTAAACATCCCTAGTAGGATTGGCGCAGTAAGGGAAATAACACAATTTCTCTATTTAACAAAATAGAGTCACAGTGTATAAGATTGTTTTCGTTCAACAAGTGCAATGAAGAGCATTATAAAGAAACAGTCTATAAAGGAAGGATAAGAATTGAATTTTTATTTAGGTTCAGTCAAAAAGTGAATAAATAAAAACCTTTTTTCTTTGGATTTAACTTATTATTATTATTTATTAATGTCCACTTTTTGCTACTATGGCTAATTGGAACACGTTATCTACAGATTACCACCATTTTCTAGCCAGGGTGATACTAAGGAGTTAGTCACTAAATTAAGTCCTATTGCCTGCCCAGGTGGGAATCAAACTCGTCACTCTAGGTTTACCATGTGAAATTAAGGTCAATGCTTTAACTCGCATGGCTAACCTGAGCCTCTGGATTTAACTTACATATACATTTCAATTTATAAGCGATTGTGAATCTCACAAATTAATAAATGCTTTAAAAATGTTAATTTTGTTTTTCTTATTCCTTTACTACAGTTGGTACTGTACTTTATTCTAGTAATCAGTGATTCTCACTAATCACTGATCACTCTTAATTTTAGGATTGGATTACTATGCAAGGGTTTCTTTGTTTCTGGTCCTTAACAACTGTTAGCGATTTACAAACAACTTTTGAATACCTCGCCTATTTTGGATATCCTATTAATGAATGTGAGAACCAGTTGTCAGCAGTTCAGAGTAAGTTTTTTAATAGTATTGAGTTTTGTCCCAAATGTTAAGATAATACAATATATAACATATTTTTTCTCAAAACATTTGTACTTAACAACAAATGGTTAATAAAATATAAAACTACTTATTATATAAAAATAAATATAAAATTATGTACTATATATTATGTATATTAATATAACTGTAATGTTTGTCTGATTTTCTATTGAAATTAAGGGGGAGGTGGTAAGTTTTATTCACATTTCTGAACATTCTAAGAATAATGACATCAAAATTAGAAGTCTTGTCTGTCTGTCTGCCGCCCATTTGTTAATCACCCAAAAAGGGCTCTTAGGAATTCTATAAAATTTTATATTTGTGAGTCGACTCCCAAGGTACAGCATAGGCTATATAAGAATCCAAATTTTAACTGGGGGGGGGGTTACGAATTTGGAGATTTAGGCTTTTGTTTTGGTGTACTGCAATTTTAGGGATTCACATTTTTTTTAAATAAAATAATTGGTAGTCGCTTTATTTTAAAACATTTGATAAAAGATCTAAATTCATAGTAAAATCACCGTCACTTTTCTCAAGTGGAATAATAGCAGAAAGCCAAATATTTTTGGGGCTGATAAATTTTATTGAAAACATATGTGTGTAGGAGATGTTTCATTATTTTGTCTATGTATGGGCAATTGTCATGTAATAGTTCTGAAAGGTTTGTACATACATTTATTTAGGGAATTAATTTTCTCACCATGGACTATATTATGACTTTCTACTAATCGTAGAAATGAGGGCATACTTGGAATAACCTTAATAAATGTCCTTGGAAAACCATTTTTATTCCAAACTACTATGACGGGTAACACAGCCAGCTAATTACTTTGATTTTATCTCATATCCAGTGTGAGATGAACTGAATGCTCGGGTGATGCAACATTAATTTTTAAAACTAAATTTTTGTGACCTCATGAACGATAATAAGTTTGTAAATATTGGTCGAATAGTCATACCATGCCTAACTCGTGAAAAAATACTAGCAATTTCACAAAAACAAAGAGATTAGTCAGATCATAGTTACCCAAATATTTATATTTCGACAGGAAATCATTTTGAATTCAATTCGGCCAATTGACACATTTTACTTCATGGATATTACAAAACTGATTGACTGTACAGTTATTGTACATTTCGGTAATGTGATGAAAATAACGGTATGATTTCTTCATAACTTAATTCAGTTTTTATATTTACATGGGAAACCATTTCTATTACCATAAACCATAATAATAATAAAACCACAAGGACAACTGATGTGTGCAGTTTTGGGACTGTATGAACCCTCTGGACCTGATTACAGTACACCACACACACTCATACTCAGTGCACTATACACTACACATGCCAGGGTCACCTTTACTGAGAGACATACCTGGCAGGTTTAAAATGTAACCAACTATTCAATATGGTGGAACAAAAGAAAATAATAGCCTTGGACAAATCTGGAGTGAGGGCTGCTCCAGGAGGAATTGACTCTCAACTCTCTTCACTACTGGGTAGAGCAAGCGGTGCCTATATGTTGTATGGCTTCATTAGATCCGCAACCCAATGGCCTCCCAATCGTTGGATGAAGGTACAAGCTCTGATTCTAGCTTAGAGGAGAATGTTTCCTTGCGCTCCTGTCAGAAATGGCAGATCAAGAAATAAGCAGAAATTGTTATAATGGACAAAAGACATGCATATTGCAGTTATGCGAGCTAATTAATTATCTAGCCACTAAATGTGAACTTAGTATGCACGCATCAATGTCCTCAAATAAAATTTACATTTCAAAATCTCTTACCAAGTGAAATGGATTTTCCAAACTGTTAAGGCTTTGGGGTGTTTTGAATTAGAGATGATAAAAAATAGATACAGGAATATTTAAATTTAGCTGATGACATCAATTTGTAGTCACTAAAATCTGTGTTATTAGATACTTCCAGAATACTAAGCAAATTCCTGAAAACCCATTGAAGTAACCCTTTTTACTGGCTGGATAAATCTTCTCCAGTAAAATGATTTTCAGGAATTTGATGCCTATAATAATCTTTTGAATTGTTTTTTGTCTTCCTTTCTTCTCCTCACAAAAATACAAACAATATACATCCTCCTTTGTTTACTCACTTGCACTTCACACATTGGAAACGACATAAAATTTGTATATGGTAGTAACATTTGTTTGTACTACAGTTTTGGCTATTAAACTTTTAATGAAAATGGATATTTTAGTTACGAGAGAGAAAAAATTGGACCTCTTAAAGAAACAGTCAACAAGGAATGTCTATGAGTGTCATGTAATTGGCATGAAAGGTGTTGGAAAATCTACATTATGCAGGAAGCTTATTGATCATTCTTTTGAAGTAAGCAATACAATTATTAATCATTCTTTTGAAGTAAGCAATACAATTATTAATTTAGGGCTCTAATTAAAATCCTTTGCCTATTTAGCATTTAAACTAAAGTTCACAAGTATTTTAAAAATTAAAAGTATAATGATTTCTATTTAAAAATATCTTTAGTTCAGCAGCCCATGAAGGGCCAAGGCCTGCCACGCTATTTTTATTAAGAAAACCATATTACAATAATAATAATAATAATAAATAAACATTTTCCTGAGAAACTATCAAAAATCTGATAAAATGTAGTCAAATGAATCACAAAATCAGATTTGGTAAATTATACTGATTACCTTTTTTTAATTAAACAGGTTTAATGATTATTTAAATTTATTTATTAATGATCACTTATATTTCAGAGGACAAAAGGTGATACATTAGGTGTACCACAGAAGACTGTAAATATGGTTGCTGTCTATGGCCAAGAAAAGTACCTTATTATGAAAGATATTGAAGTTGGAAATGTTATGGATCCTCTGGAACCAGCTGACTTAAAATGTGATGTGGCATGTCTTGTTTACGACACAGTAAATCCTAAATCATTTGAATATGTTGCTCGGATATATTTGGTAATTTTTACCCACATAATGTGAGTAATATTTTTATTTATAAGAATTAAATTAATTTCTAATAAATTTTTTTAGAAATATTTTGATGATGGGAAAATTCCAGTTCTTTTTGTTTGCAACAAGTGTGAGATAACCCCAGAAGTAAAACAGGATTATTTAGTTTCTCCAGCTGCATTCTGTGATGCCCACCATTTGGCTCCCCCTCATAGACATACATGTACTGACAGTGGAACTAAAGAGGTGTTTCATAAACTTGCTACTATGGCTGCATTCCCGTAAGTACCTATAAAAATGTCATTCATTTTTAAAACAGTTGTTTATTTACATAGGAAATTTCAAGCTAAATTATTCTTTAGCTATAATAAATATATAAGCAAAATACCTTACATTCACCTTTTTTTTTTTTTTTTTTTTTACTCAACTTGTCTTTAAAGTTTAAAAAATTGGCTATTATCATGTAATTTTTGGAAGCGGGTAATGCTGTGGACCTAGCCAATTTATGAAAGCGGATTTGAGAAATAGGATGATTTATGAAGGATTTGGAAGGGTGATGGCATGGTTTGGAGAGGGAGAAAATGATTTTGTTAATCTTAGGGGTATTTACTAGATAGTGATTGCATCTCTGGTAGCCTGAGATATCCTGGCAATCAGAATTAGCAAGGGGTAGGAGTCTAGTGGTATTACGGGAAGTATATAGATTGTGTACATTTCACCTGCATAGGCAGAGCTACATGTAGATTTTGATACAGATCAAATAAACATTTTCGAGTGAAAAACAAAAATCATAGTCGATGATATTAGCATAGATATTTTGTATGTATATTATGTAGTAATGATCGGTTGAAAACAATATTTGGTATTTTAGCTTCGATTTAAGTGGTTCATTATGTAACAGAGCATTCTTTGTATGACATGAGTAGGATTGAGGCTAAAAATTTAAAAAATGTAAAAATCTCTGTTAATATTCAAGATAAAGAAAAAATTTATATTGCAACATTTATAGGAAATGAAATATATATTTGTCCTATACACTCATAACAACAGATATATTTTGAATTTTAGAAATTCCTACTTTAATCCCCCCCCTCACACTGGTCCGATTTTGTCCCTCGAACTTGATGTTTAGTTTTACATAAATTGTTTAAATATCGAATTTGGTAACAATCAAACTAAAATTGCGACTGCTAGAGCATTATCAGGCAAATGTATATAATGCATATACAGTGCAATCCCCATAATCCGACACTCCATTTAGAAACAGTCAAAGGTAATGCTTAAAATAGAAAAAAAAGGTGAGCAAAAGGAAATTTTTCAAAAATCACACAACTGTATAGTTGGATTCCCAGAAATTGTATTTTCATCTGTACTCCCTCTAATTCCCGATGAATTCCCCACCACCTTCTTCATCAATGAGGGATGAAAGTCAACATTTTTCTTTCCAAGTAGTTATTAAATATTGTTGTGCAGTGGGTGATAACAGAAACCGTGGAGAAACTTCTTCTAATCTGGCTCGAGAGTTTAATGCCAGTAAGTCAACAATCTCTGACTAGAAAAAAATATTACAAGAATTCTTTCATTTGCATCTACTACGGTACTGGATTTGGTTAAAAATATAAACCCTGATGCTAAAGTTAATGACATTGATGTCAATAAATGGGTTGAATGTTGTGAGGAGAATGAAATCACATTTAAAACTGATAAAGAAATCATAAAGAGCTTTATTGAACTCTTCAGCAATGATAAAGAAGAAGAAGACAAGTAGAGGAACAAAAAAACAGTAAAGCACGAAGAAGCAGTGTCCCATTTCAATCACTGTTTAAAATGGGCAACAGAGGACGATATGCTGAGAAAAAAATCCTGCTCTTTCATTCTCTGAGAAAAGAAGCAGTAAACAAGTTTCTGCAGAAGTCTCAGCAAAAAAAAATAACTGATTTTTTTTTAAATAATTAATTTTTTAAAGCTATTTAAGGTTTTTTGTTCTTTTTTCACACAAGCACACGTGCACACACACACACACACACACACACACACACACACACACACACACAACACACACACAATCTTTTGAACAGACACCTCATTTCACCATTCCTTGGGTAGGATTGATGGACATTAACTAGATAATTTCATTTTGAAAGCTTAAGATATGATGTGATACTGCTTGTTGATAGACACCATTATGCTGGCAATCACTTATAGGAATAACTATCCCTTTGTTTTTATAGTGTTTTATGGTTTATAGCCTTGAATCGAAAAATCATCTAAAGGCTTATTGTATGTGTTGTACAACTTTGCAATTGTGGGCTTATTATTTTTCCAAAAGAAATTTAGTTTCGACTTATAAAAGTATACTTTAATGATATTGAAATTTGAAATAGTGTAAAGTTTGTGTTTGTGTGTGTGCACGCATTTATCTATAGTGTCCGCCTTGAAACCCAGAATGTAAAGTTTACAGAACTATTTTCTTAATAAGCAAAATTAATTTAGAAAAGAAGAGGTTTGAAGGGTAATGCAATAGAAAATTATAAATTTCTCCATTCCTGCAAAAGATAAAGAAGTATTGCACAGGATCGCTTTTGTTTATCATAAAAATATTCCCAAAATACATTTCTATCACTATTTAATGGCATGTATAGGAATGGAGAAATTTTCAAATTTCCCCCCTAGAAAGCTCATATAGGACATTCCCATTTGATGGATGTCTTGCTACTCCTTCAAAATATTTCATTCAAATAAATGTGTTACATTGCTGTAACACATTTATTGAATTATTTGTTTTGTGTGTGTGTGTGGTGATGGTGATATATTATTATAAGTCAATTGATTCGAAATATTACAGTGGTGAGTAGTAAATTCAAGTGCATATATTTGCTACATAGGGATATATAGGGAAAACTCTCTAAGATGCCTATCATAGAAGTCAGTTATCCCAGATCATTTTAAAATTCATTTTCATTAATGCTTATTTATTATATCTTTATTATTATATTATTTTAACTGAAGTAACTCAGAGATAAGAGAGAGGGGGGAATACAACCTAAATTTGATATTGAATTACTTATTAAATAGTTGTCTAGTGTACCGAAACCAGCATTCATTGTTTTTCAATATGTTCATTGCTGAGTTTAGAGGTTTGTTTGTGAGTATGTATCTTGTCATCACGGAACTGTGAATAGTTGTGGATATATTAAGTGTTTTAAACATTTTGTAGAGCATGTAATGTGTTGTTGCTGTACAAATAGTTTGCATTACCAAAAGTTCGCTTTCACTTCAGTCATTACACAAGCAGTATTAGCGAGTTTTGTTTAATCATTTCGCCTACTAACTATGAAAGTATGTAACGTATTAGAACCATTTTTTTAAATAATAATTTTTAGTCTTTTCCGTTTTGGTTTTCCTTTTTTTTTTATCTAAAAATTAATTTTTATTTATATTATTTTTTTTATTTTTGCACGACTGTTTTATTCTATTCATGTGAGATGTCTCCTTCTTGTGAGTAATTTTATTGAAATTGATCTCAAGCTAACATTTGTTTTGACAGTCGGTTTCATGCTGCTTGGATTCTTTTCTACCGACATGCGAGGTTTGTACACTTTTAATAGTTACCCATAGAATTTCTCTTATATCATTCCTAAGTAACTAACAATTACTCATATTTTGTTTCCCTTATGCTTTAAATATTACGTTTTCCTTTAACCTTGCTTTATAATCTTTTTGTTATCTTTTTTTTTGCTGCTTCTGTATCACTATTTAATAAACAGTAAACAATTCTATGGTAACGTATATTGGTGTATCTAAGTGGGTGATTTTCAATGTGATTATTCTGTGTCTACTGCAAGACTTATTTTGTCAACATTCGAATAGTTGTTATTTTGTTTATTTGTTGTTTTAGTCCTAGAAAACAAATGTTAATTCACTTGTGTGCTAGCAATAAGAATTTTGTCTGTTTATTAGTAGTTTGAGTATTAATTATGGCAAGATAATGTAAAAACATTTTGTAAGATTTTTTTTAATTATTTTTCCCCACGAGAATCTGAAGTTTTCAATTGATGATTGAGCCATATTCAATAGTTAATATATAAATGATGTGATATTTCATTACCAATGGCTAGAATTTGATCTAATTATGGGTAATTTCTACTCTCTGATTTATTTTGGTGCAAAAGTATTATTTTCTTACTTTAATGGATTTTTATGGGTAGTTTATATTATTACATTTTTGTCTTAAAGAAGATATTCACATTTAATTTAATTTGTTTTTTTTTTCGAACAATGTTTATGAAGTTTTCATTTCATTTTTATAGTTGATGGTTGGATTAGATATAGACTAGAACTGTTATATATATATATATATATATATATATATATATATATATATATATTATCATTCAGCCTATAGTTTGAAGGCTTCTTTATATCTCACCAGGCTGTTGGCTAACAAGGGCACAGAGTTATTCATCAACTCCAGCAAATTCTTTAATGTCGAAAGACAGTCTTCCAGGTTTAGCCCCTGGAAGAATTACCAGGAATATATGAAACATGAAGGATGTAAATGAAAGTAATATATAATTAGAAGAAATGTTTATCGATTATTTTTAGTCTATTAAATACAAAATAGCTGACGAGTACTTTTTTTTTCCTAATTTAGGTATGGATAATTATATTTGTCATATCAAACCATTCACTTGTGAAATAAAACTTTTTCATTGTTAAAAATTAATAATTCTGACATTTTTTGATGTTAATTAGATGTTCATTGACAAAATGGTTAGTTTATGCATTATGTCGATTAATAAAAGATTACACTGGCACCTCATGAAGAATAATATGCCCACTCTCTTTTCTTCTTTGGAAATATATGTTTCAATTATTTGTACTTTTTACAAAGTATTTCTATAATACATAGAAAGGACTTTATTTGAGAGTTACTATGTTGAAGAAATGTGTAAAATATATATATATATATATATATATATATATATATATACATATAAAAATCTTTGATGTATTTTTAAATACATAAATCATTATTTATTTAATATTTATATTCTTGGTTTGGGAAAAGATAGTACCATCTCATAAGATTTCCTTGAATTTTGTTAGGAGCATATGGAAAATGGGGCGGGGAGAACAATGAATTAAATTTTCTGTATGTAGTCAAGCTGCATTACACTTTCATGAGAATTCAGTTATAATACTCAAACAGTGTTTACAAATATTTTTGTCAATATCATTGTTCTCTCTCTTTTGTCTGGGTCCTCACTGGCTTAAGCTAGTTGAGCTAGAATGGAGTTAAATATGGTTGTGGTTTCCATACACTCACTTGCTACTAATGCTTATGTGTTAGTCACCTTGTACCGGCTATTGAGGAATGACTTCTGTTTCGACCTCAAGTGGAGTCCTTTTATCATTGTCAATAAATACATAAAGTGTGATTAATAATAATATATTCACATTTGGCGAGCATACCTTTTTTAAAGCATGCCTTTTCTTGAGATTTCTCATTATTTATTTCAAAGAACATATATTTATCTAAGTGATATTAAGATTACATTTTTTTTTTTTTTTTTCAATTTAAGAGCTGTATTCTGTTAACATGTTTACTACAAATTCTATTTTTTCTCAAATAATTTTATTAACCCCAACCATAGCCTTTTTTTGTCTATTATTTTAAATTATCTTACACTTTTTAAAAAAGTTGTTGCTTAAATGATTCCCAGAAAAGCTCCTGATGTTATTCTGAGCATGTATTATACAATGAATTACAGAAAAACAGAATATTCTTAAGTGCTAAGTGATGCATTAGGATGCTGTGGAAAACAGATTTTAGTAAAGTGTTTGTTACCAGTGCATATTATCATGTATTTGACTGCTATAATGTTTGAGCAAATCTTTCTTGTAAGGGAATGGTAAAATTATTACTTTTTTTTTTCATAAGAGGGGCAAAATAAAACATATGCTGATTTTTCATTCAGTTTATTAAGTATTAACAGGACATTTTCTTCCTTTTCAGCCATTTGTCTGAGCTAAGTCTACTTGGAGGAGATTCTATTTTCTGGAAAGCTGGACTTGGAATTGCGTTTCTTGCTGCAATGGGCATCATTGTATCTAAGTTTATAAAAAATGAAAGGTGATAAACAAGTGTACTGTATTTTTGTGATTCATTGAATGTCTAGTCACTTCCCCAGGGTAGCTGGTTATTTTAATAGCTGTGAGCATTAACACAGTACAAATTAAATAGGATAACTAAAAAAAAGAACCTCTTTTATTCATAATTTACATCATTTTCCTCTAAATGAATGTTTGAAAAATCTCTTACGTTTCTTTTTAATGTCCATTCACTTTTGTTTCTATTTATTTCATGTTGGGATTTCTATAGTCATTACAAGAATACATTCTTGGGTAATTTATTACTACTGCATTTATTTATTGCTAGTTGAATTTTATTTTTTAGATGAACATTTTATATTATAAATTATTTTAACTGTTAATATGTTTATTTTGATTATTTTTTAAAACAAAAAGAATCAATTTCTGGTGTGTATGTAATTTATGATGGAAGCATTATGTATATATGCTATTTATACATTTACATTTTCTAAGTCTTGCTTGTATTTAAACTTTCTGTTTTAACAGATTTGTTTTTATTATTTGTTTGTTTTCTTTCTATACAGTTCCATTGTTGTCATAAAGCAAAAATGATTTATTAAATTAAAAAAAAAAACAAAGGAAATTAATATATCATTAATAGTTACTGTAGACTTTTATAATGTTATTTTTTAAATTCTTTATTTTATATTTGTAATTTCTGATTTTATTTAGTTATTTTGTTTCCATTTGAAAAAAAAAAATCATGAATAAAATATTAAATAAATTGGTGTTTTACTAATTTCCCTCAAACTATATACAAATTTTAATCAATATAATTCAAATTTCGAATTAGGAAAGCTAATTTCATGTAGGACTTAACCATTTTTGTGGGTATATGCAGATAAAAAATCTGTCATATAGGGGCTGCGTATACTAAGCAGATTTCCCACCTATTGGTATGACACACTATTTATGTCTTATCTCCTTATATTATCTATTTCTAAGTCAAAATTCGGTAAGTAGTTGTGGGGGTTTATGCAACACTGAAAACAAGAAAGTATGAATAACTCCCTAAATAATTGAGCTACGAAATATGTATGAAACAACATTTGTAGAGTATGAATAGCTTATAAAGTCCGTCACGCAGGGGCTGCGTAAACTAAGCAGATTTCCCTCATGAAGTTTAGTAATAGATAAATCTACATACTGGTAACACAACACCACCGTGAATAAATACAAACGGAAATAAGAAATGTTCCATTCAATTTCAATAACCTGCCGGCAGGAAGCGTTAGAAATGTAAACAAACGGGTCTGCCCGTCTCACAGGAAAGAAAAACAATTACTGAAATATATCAGAATATAACATATTAATTTTATTGAGAACTATTTACTATATCTAGTACTGCCATTAATAATGAGTCAGAATAATTGTTATTACAATCAATCAAATTTTAGTAGTCCAAAACCTTAAGATGGGAGGGGTCACCAGGACCTATTTGCATATATCTCGTATAATAAAGGTCTCTTGAATACAATTTTTGGTATTTAAGCTTCGAAAAATTTATTATTTATTATATAGCAGAGTATTGTTTATGTAACATGAGTAGAAGTGGCAGTTTGCTGAAGGCTGAAAACTGAAAAACGCAAATATCTCAGTTATTATTCAAGATAGTAAATAAATGTATATAACAATAATTACAGTACATTTAATTTGCAATAAGATTGGTTCTATACAATTTTTCGATTCGAAATATTTTGAATTTTTGAAAATCCTCCCCCTGGCCCAATTTCAGCCGTTAGCGAACTTTATCTTTCTATTTACATAAAACGACTAAATATCAAGTTTGGTAATGATTAAACAATAATTGCGACCGCTAGAGCAGTAACAGACAAATATATATATATATATATATATATAGTTTTGAACGGACCTCATTTTCGTCATCTCCAGGGTAGGATCGATGGGCATTTGAAGAAAAATTTCGAAAATCGCGTCATGAGTACGACCTCAATAGCTGATTTCCTTGAAGGGAAATCTGCTAAAAGAGTGGTTCTAGAACCTTTTTCTATCTTGCTCATAATACAGTAGATATTTTGAATTTTCAAATTCCCCTCATCTCTGAACCCCCTCCTATTCTTAGTCCGATTACAGTCATTAACTAATATTATCTTTAGTGTTCAATGAAACAGTTAAATATCAAGTATGGCATTGAACAAAAAAAACATTTTCGAGTTAAGAATGTAAAATCTTATATGAATGATGACATACACAATGTAATTACTTGACCCTCACACAGTAAAAGTTCAATGAAAACAATATTTGGTATATAAGTTTTCATTAAAGAGGTCCATGATATAATAGCTTATTGTTAATGACATGTAGTAGAAGTGGCTATACTGCAAGCTGAAAATTAAAAAATATAAATATATCTGTTAATATTCAAGATAGGGAAAGATTATATATTACAACATTTATAGGAAAGTAAACTTGCTATAATATTGGTTCTATACAATTTTTGATATTTTGAATTTTCCAAATTTCTCCCACTGATTCGATTTCAGCAGTTAACGAACTTGACCTTTAGTTTTACATGAATTGTTTAAATATTGAATTTGGTGCCGATCCAAAAGAGTGTTAAAAGACAATATGTGTGTGTGTGTGTGTGTGTGTGTGTGTGTGTGTGTGTGTGTGTGTGTGTGCGTGTGTGTGTGTAGGGAATGTCAGTGGTCAGCGGGAGTCTTAATGAGTATATACTCTGACAGCCCCTCAGGATGACTAACGATTATGGCTCTCTTAGGTCCTATCCACTGGCAAGCTGACTTGAACTGACCACAGACCCTCTGGGTACAATGAGTACAAGAACTCTAGATAAAAAAATGTTTCTGCTTTCTAAGGTGGATCAGTTTCCAATAATTTAATAGCATTATATATTACTGTTTATGCACCACAAAAACAATTTGTCATAAAAATTCTTACGTTTCATAACAGTATTTTCATAATGATCAAGAAAATAGGAGTTCAACATAAATAATAAAATCTTAAGACCTATGTATATTAAGTGGATAAAGATAAAAATAAAAAAAAAAATTGTAGAGAATCATTGGAAAAATTATGGTTTTAAACAATTTTGCTACAAGTGATATCTATTAATGAAAATATTAAGCATTGAATTATTTATTATTGTGTGAAATAATAATTAAATGTTTTAAAAAAGAACATTTGAACTATTAATTTAAAGTGAAATGATTATTAACAGTAAAATATAGGCCTACTAACGAATTCACTGAAAGATATCATTCACAAAGATAATGTTAAATGATATTCATGCTTGCTTTGCTCTCAGTCCTGTGTTGCTGGTGAGCCATGAACATAACTTTAGATCAGTTCTTGTCTACCAGCCCCATCTCCTGTTTGTGTGATCGTGTACTGTTGTGTACTGCCAGTAGAAGCCCTACCTAGGAATTCTTAGCCACCCAAGGTCTACTTCAATAGCCTTGTTGTCCGTTACTAACATAATTTGATTCTTCGAAGCACTAGTTTCTTTAACACATACTCCAGCTTCACCATTATTCAATCTAAGAAGGATTCAGCAGAAGGCATACTTTGAAGCTTTGCATAATGGAAGCTGAGCAGAATATATATTTATATTGAATTATAATTAAAATTGTTATTGTTATTGTTGTTAAAATTGTTATCTCACACTTCATTATTTTCTTTGTGAATTTTCATATTATTTTTCTTTTTTTTCTCTTGGAATTGTGATGATTTCAAGAATCTTGTCCTGTCATGCCTAAATGAACCAAAATATTTGGTATGTGTATTACCTGTAAACTAATTTAGGCTATAAAATATTTTTAGAGACAAGCACAAGTGAAGATTGTAAGGCAAAAAAAACAAAGCAAAGGTTGATTATTTTATTTAGAGTAGTTGTATACATTTTAGTTGTATAACAAAGTATCAATAAGATATATTATATTTTTACATTTATTACAAAAATAATAAATGTTGTTTATTAGAGTTCTTTTGGATTGCAAAATTAAACACACAAGCTTTGGATTTTTTTGTCACTGCACAATTTATTTAACAATGCACAACACACTTGGTAAGTTATTCTTAACTATTACTCACGGTATGCACTGATAACTTCACTAAAACATGGCACTGCACTGATCTCACAAAGAACATGGATGGCACTGCACTGTTCTTTACATAAAACATGGATGGCACTGCACTGTTCTTTACATAAAACACTTTACTGCACTGCAACTAAAATGCACTGTTCACTAAAGCTTCTCTGAATGCACTGTCATTCACTTGAAGAGAACTGAGAACAAACTAACTGATGGCCGAGCTGGTAGTTTTCACAACAATATATTGCTTGAGTCAATAATTGAACAGAACAACAACAACACATTTGAGCACCAATTGAATAGAACATCAACAACAATTGAATAAACTTTGTATTTCTACTTTTAGAACGCTGTTTCAGACTTATGCTATATTATTTTTTTAATGGTGAACTAGAGTGAAAGCTGTAAGGAAGATAGAAATAAAAAATCAAGATAATTCATTTCGTTCTTTTTTCCCAGCAAAATGGCTTGAGTTGTTCTGTATAAACCATTTGAAAGTACTCATTAAACTTTCTTGATTATGGCACATTCTGACAAAAAGCATTATATTTTGAAATTAATATACCTAATTATTTAAATTCTGAATTAGTCTCTTTTGTGTCTTTTTTTTTATTTCTTTTTTTGTTAATTTTGATAAAGCCATTTGATACTTATGTAGTTATTAGAACAATCCAATGTTAAATTTTAAGAATTCAAAATAATGACTTATTTTAGCCTTACAACTAAATTAATAAAATATTATATAAATTTATATTAGCCACAGTAGCAAAAGGTGGGCATTAATAAATAAATCTATATATATATAAAATTGTAACCTCTGTCTGTACATTGATTTTTTTCTCGAAATTTCACGATACTTTTTCGTTTCACATGTCATAGACACCATAACTGCATTTTGTTTCTTTGGTGTCTGTTTGTTTGTTACCTTTTCATGCATAAACGGCTGAACCGAATTTTATGAAGCTTGGTATGCATATTACTACTAACCCAACTTAGACTTTAGCCTATATTAATTTTCTCTTAGATGAACAGGAGTGATGGTTATAAGGGAGGCCTGAAATTAAAAATAGCGATATTTCGTTTCCTATTGGCTTTTCGGCATATATGCACAAAACAAAAGTTGTTTATTAGAGTAATTTTTGTTGTATACACTTTCATTGTATACTGAAGTATAAATGCATTATATGCTAAAAATTATAGCGGGAGTCAATTATTATAGTCATATTATTTGGCACAAAAGACTCAACCGAACTAAATAAAACTCTGTATGTGTATTAGCACTGACGCCTTAATTATTATAAGCCATACCAACATTTCTAGGGACAGGCAGGAGTGGGGGTTATAAGGGAGGCCTGAATTTAAAAATAGCAGTATTTAGTTTTCTATTGGTTTTTCTGCAAATATGCACATGACAAAAGTAGTTTATTTTTTCATCTGAAGTAACTTTTGTGATATTCACTTTTGTCTTATAACAAACTATAAACGAGATATACACTAAAACTTTCGTGGGAGTCAACAATTTTATTGGGCACTAACGATTAAACCGAACTTAACAAAACTCGGTAAGTAAATTAGCATTAATTATTCCATGATTATAAGCTATATTAAAATTTGTAGGTTCGAACGGGAGTGGGGGTTATAAGGGAGGCCTGAAATAAAAATTCGCGATATTTCATTGTCTATTTGTTTTCCGACAAATGTGCACATAACAAAAGTTATTTACTTTGTTATTTAGAGTAACTTTTGTTTTATACATTTTTTTGGGAAAAATGTATGAAGCAAGTAATTTGCTTAGAAATATTGAATACTCAACAATTCTTTACAACATGAATATTAACAGGTAAATGTCAAAATACTGTGCAAAATAAAGCCTTGTCAAAAAAATACCATCACCATTCAGCCTCAAATGAATTCCCAAGCGAAGCCGGGTATCTGAGCTAGTAAAATATAAATTTATAAAATCATTTTATAATAATATAAATAAATAAAATCATAGTTTTCCTCTGAAATATACAATTCTTCAAAAGTAATAGATCTGATTATAGTTTAGTACTCAAGAAGAGGACAAAAAAAAAATCATTTGGTTTTAAAGGAATTTATTTTGAAATTTTACATATGATTATGAAAGTATAGTGCTCAAGAGGAACAAAAATAAATGCAAAATGTTCACAATTAATACTTACTTATAAAGAGACATGTTGAACACCAGTTTTAACAATTTGTAGCTGACAAAGATTATTCTATGGAAGTTTTTAATTTAGTTATATAAAAAGAAAATATTAGTACTTATAAAATATGGCACATATAGGGGAGTAAATATGTAATATACTCCCTGGTAACTTATTAAAACAGTCAAGTACGACTGACTAGATTTATTTTCCCCCCAATAATAATATATGTTGAAACCTAAACCAAATGTCTATAAAATGCATTCCATAAGAATTAACTTTGAAAATTATGAATAAATATTATATAAATATAAATACAATATATAAATATTATATAAATTATAACACATTGTACATTCCTAAAAAAAGAAAGAAAAATGTATATGTTTCAATGCAGTCTTAATAACCTACACATGGGAATATTTTTATGTATTCTTATACCTTTAATTGAAAGAATTAACTGGTATTTATTAATATACTTTTATTTATTTGGTGTGATGCCTCTTTCCTTTTGGGTCATTAGCAGAATGGGTGAGGTATATTAATTAAATTACTATAGCCATATAATTTAAAAGAAGACTTGCACATAAAATATACCGTAGTCTTTCACTAAGTGTAAAATTTCAAGGGTTTCAGGGTTTCAATATAGGTAAAAGCGTAAAACAAGTTCGAGTAGCACATAATTTTAATCTTGTGGGATAAACGTAAGAGATTGAGATTTTCAAGTAATAACTCTTAAAAAGTACAACTAAATTATATATTAATTTATGTTACTAAACTTTCAAAATAATTTTCATGAACAAATTAAAATTCTAAGGATCAAAAATAGATTAATAATGGGGAGCAAATATTTTTAAAATAATTTCACTTTTTCCCGCATACTTCTTTTTCTCATATTTATTATTATACTTATTTTATTATTAATATATGTTGCAGAATATTGCAAAAAGAATGATTTTACAGTCTTTAAATTGGAAGACATTATTTTTATAGGAAGAATTTTTACCAATTGGAAGACATTTTACTTATTGAAAGCAAATTCGATCACATTTTAGTATTAGTCCCCCCCCCCCTTCTCCAAATCAGAGTAGTTAATGGATGAGTATTTTAATGGGAGGGGGGTATCCTGAAGTTTAGTCATTAATTTCTAATGCTTTTATAAGAATCCTTTTCCTTTCACACCCATGCATATACAACACCACATATACACGTGTGTGTGTCAACTCACAGAAGGTTTTTGTTGATGAATAATTATATTTTTAAGTTTAAAATTACACATTATTTTTTATGATTAATTACTACTTCATCAATAATATGACTACCAGTATTTTCATATAATTTATTACTCTATATAGGCCAATAGAATTGGCCATATTCTTCACACTTTTCAGTATTGATGCACTGAGAATAAAAAATTGTATTGCCATCATTACACCTTAAACAATAAATGTACTGACAGTAAATACTATTGACTGTGCGAACTCAGCTTTAGATTTTCTGCTTTGCCATGCTCTACATTAGTTATTTAATTTAATTTAAACATCCTGAACTGAAAGTATGATAGTTATACTTATATGATACTGATATAATGATAAGTATATATAATAATAAGATTGAATCAGTGAATAATATAATACTTTTAGACAAGCTAATTATCACAAAACATATGGGTTGATAATTTATTTTTCCTTATAATTAAAGTGAGAATTTCATTGTCCAGATAAGACAAGATATAGATTTATTCTATATTATGAACCATTTTTTTATTAAAATATCTATTGCCCCACAGTTAACATATGTCCCCTATTTTGTAAAATTAAGAATGATAGGTCCTTATGGAATGACATATAATATTAGGTAAAGAATATTTACCATAATTTTGAGGTCAATTATAATAATAATGTTTATAAATAATGTTTGTAAAATAATATTTTTCATAATTTTAAAAATATACGTAATATAATATATTAAAATAGAGACAAAAGAATTGGTATACTCAAATGTGGATATCATAATTGGAATTAATGCAAAATAAATTATCCATTAATCTCCTTCAATACTTCTTCTAGCCTGGTTAGGAATATTTCAGCATGATGTTCTTGGAAAATCAGTGCTGGGCGCAGACGTACTGCTAGGTCTCCACTCCCTCCTGCCACTATACCTGTATTTCACAAGACATTGTCAATTTAAAATATTTTGGTTATTAAAAACATCTATATATATATATATATATATATATATATATATATATATATATATATATATATATAAAACTCGAAGATTTGCCTGATTTTCTATTTAAATTTTGTGGAGGTAAGTTTTTTTTTCACATTTCATAACATTCTAAGAACAATTGCATCATAAATTAAAATCTTGTCTGTCTGTCCACCCGCTTGTTGTTCTACTCAATTCACTCAAAAACGGATCGGAGGAATTCTATGAAATTTTATATTTGTGAGTCAAATATCCCAAGATACAACATAGGCTCCTATGAAAATCAGAATTTTCAACTAGGAGGGGCGGGGGTTACTTTAGTGAGTGAAACATATCAATATCTTTGTTAAAATTGGTTTTATCAAAAAAAAAAAAAAATGTAAAGAACGAATTGTATTTCGAATACCAACTTAGATCCTAATTCGTTATTTATATTGATGAATTAGGAGATTTTGACTTTTCCTTTAGGTGTACCGCAATTTTAGATTCACTTTTTTTTTTTTTTTTAAATTAAAATAATTAGTAAAGCCACCTTATACATGATAAAAGATCTACAGTCAAATAAAAAACACCATTTGCTTTTCTCCAATTCAGTGGAATAATAGGAGTAAAATGTTCAGTTTAATGTTTTAGAGAGCAGTTAAATTTTCTTGAAAATATGTTGTAAATAGAAGATGTTTCATTATTATGCCTATGAATTGGCTGTTGTCGTGTAGTAGTTCTGAAAGGTTACTACATATATTTATTTAGGGAATGAATTTTGCCACCATGGGCTATATTATGCATTTCAACTAATTGTAGGAATGAGGGCTTACTTGAAATAACCTTAATAAATTTTCATGGGAAACCATTAATATGGTTAATTAATATCTAAGACAGATAACTCAGCCAGCTAATTACTTTGATTTGAGCTCATACTGGATTTAAAATAATTTCATTTGAAAGAGGTATACAATATCTCTGTGCCAATGCATCGGATCAAAAAATGTCATTATAGATATTCTCATGATAAACAAAAAAGATTCTATTCAAATTTTTGCCATCAAGCAATAAAACCCACTGAGGATGGGTTTCAAAAATTGTTCATATAACAGCTGCTGCTTGTAGGATATTTCCGACAATATTAATCCATTCACGACAATAATTGATGATGATTTTGAACAACTTTTTCAGAGGGAAAATTTTGCCCGAAGCATGGTTTGAATTGCTTGACAACATTTTAGCTAAACTTTCAGAAATAATTACCAGGGAAAATTGTTAGTGTAAATGAGCCTTTAGCAACTTTTAGTCTGCTGCTAAAGTTTTTGCTTTTTTAGGTAGACAATTATGTAGAACTAACTGAAATTTATTGAACCAGTTCCAAAAACAATTGAGATTTAAAATTAAAATAAATCAGCCCTGGCAAAAGCTCTGTTGCTTCTCTCACATTATGATTATTGAATGCTTCATTACTAGTTAGTTAATTTTCATGATTATTTTAAGCTGTCCCTTATAGTTGTTTTCCTGCACCTCAATTTTTTGTTTTAATCTTATTACCTCCTGAAGTTTTTATAGTATTGGGCAAATGATAATTTTTGTCAAAAGAATCACCTTTTTCTTTAAGCTTCCCAGTGATTTTATTCCTTATTTCAGTTGTTTTGCCATTAAAAGCTCTAAATGTACCACGTCCTCTTGATGAATTGATAATGTTGGAATAAGTGTTCTCAAGGTCTTTAAGTCCTTTTTCTAAAACTATCCCAGTCTTCTGAACTTGTTTCAATAAATCTTGCTGATGTATCACTTCCATTACTCCTTGTAAAATGACAATTTTGCCGGGATCTCCTAGCCATGTATTGAAAATTCTTAAAGGCTCATCTACCCTGAAACAAAAATAATTAAATTAATCAGATATCATAACAAAACCATAAAAAATAAAAATAAAATTGAAAATGAAAACTTTCAAAAGAGCCTATAGTCATTTTTTATAACATAGGGGCTTTAAGAACTCAGGATTTTTTTACTATTCTTATATCAAATATATCGAATGATATTTAGGAGGCTGAATAAGTAGTGAACCTTTACTATAAAAACAAATATCTTTAAACAAACATTTTAAATCAAATGAAATATTAAAAGTTTTCTTAGCAAAACTGTGTTAATTGATAAGCTTTAGAGGATGAGATTTGATTGCTGCAAGGTCAATGCCTGATTCCAATAAGATTTAAATTTGGTTTATACAATTTTTTCTCAGTTTGTATTGTCTTTTCAATAGAAAATCCCCCAAGTGAAGGAATTGTTCTCAACTAAATTTGTGTTGGTTTCTTCATACTAATTTAAGAGAGTATTAATAGTTTGTGTCATGGTTCATGACCAGTGAGAATATTAAATTAAATACACTGCTGTAAAAACCAAGAGCACCATCAAAGAATCAACCCAGTAGTAATTAAGTCAAAAATCTATTAAACCTAGAGTGGCAATGGTTCAATTCCCGCCTGGGCAATAGGAATTTATTTAGTGATAAATTCGTTAAATCAAATTCTTAGTCCCTTCCCCCGGGTTAGAAAAGGGTGGTGACCTGTCGATAACCAGTCCCAATTAGCCATAGTAGCAAAAAGTGGATGTTAATAAATAATAATAATAATTATTAAAACTAGAGTCATATTGAGCATTCAGCATGGTATCTTTACATCAGTGGCAGTTGCAGTTTAATGTTGTTTTTCATAGTGCCCTACATTCCAGTTAATGCCAATTTTTGTAGGGCATCAATGTATTCTTAGGAAAGATTTTAAATGATCAGTAAAAGTAAATACTTCCCCCTAGAAAGAACTGTCTCTGGAAGGAAATACTGTCACCAAAGGAGTTTAGAAGTAAATAGACCATTATTGAATAAATATCGATTGAACAATTTGGAGTATTTATTTCTACACTCCTGATAAAGTGGTCGTTCATCCTCAGCCCTTTTATATATTGGTAAATACTGTAGTAAACCTATCCACTGAATTGTTACTCACTATGAAAAACGTAGAGATAGGAATGAAAATCAACAGTCATTTGAAATGGTGTTTTAGTAATATTCTAAATATCTACTCGATAGATCATTTACTAATGAAGATTAACTGCAGTCATTATATAGACAAAGGAAACAATAAGGTAGATAACAGAAACATTTTGGAAGAGGGAATTTGGGTATACCACTATGTGTTCAATTTAAAAATTGAAGCGGTAATAAAACTACACCAGCCCCATTTGTTATCAACTAGGCCAACCAAGGATACCCCCTGCAGAGTGCTGTACTCTATAGGCTACTTGTGTAAACATTACCTGAGAGGGCATCCTTGGGTCTAAAGTGCAAGAGATAAAGAAGACAGGCTGAGACAGTAGAGCAAATAGGACAGCAGAGGATAGAGTAGAGTCTCTAATTAGTGGCAGCAATATTAGTTTCTTTCTCACACCCCTTTTAACAACATGAGTGAGTAAACGAAGGAGCGTCCAGGAGGAGACCAGGATGGAGGGAGAAAGAGGGAGAGCACCAGAACAGCATCGAGAACATCACAATTTTATCAGCATCCCTTGAAGTAATCATTAATCTACTAACAAATATGCCCTGCAATAGTCCATCCCCAATATCATGTAATTATCCAATATAATATTAATAGTAATAACCGTCTTATACATCAACATGGTCCTCCGGTATTAAATCATATACAACTTCCATGAACCAGCACCTCTCTTAAAATATTGCAAGCCGTTAGCGGGTAAGGCCGAAGGGCCTTGTAAATACAATCAGTTTGACCAAAAAATTAGAGCAGTGTTGGATAATGTTAATGAAAACATAAGCATGACCTCTATATGGGACTGAGTGGTATATATACAAAAAAATATACTATTTGACAGATTATAACAAAATAAAAATATGCTTGAAACTTACATGAATTCATTTGTATGATAGAAACCACCAATTTGCATCTTCTTACTAAATGTTACTATGTCTGGAGGGGTAGAAAGATCAAAATATTCGTGGCACCACATTTTCCCTGTAGCACCGCAGCCAGTTTGAACTTCATCAATCAAGTAACCACAACCATACTGAAATATGTAAAATATCCAATTGCAGTTCATTAAAAATATACATATTACTGAAAAATATATCAGACTATTTAAAATCATACTGTACATGTTCATGCAGAGTGAAAACTACTTATTCTCTAGAAAGAAACAAAACAAATGTGTTGTATGGCCAATTGAAAATGCTAGGGAAGAATGCCCAGCCCAGTAACATATCTCAAGGAACACTCTGAAGCTCGATGATAGGAATGTAAATTCCTGAAAATGCTAAACGTTTTTAAAAATAAATTGTGAAGGCACATAACTGTGTCCTGAATAACCTGATACATCCTTCACTTTAATTTTCACTTAATTGTTATGCTGACTTTTAAAACTGTATTGCAATTGAGTTGGGGGAATTTTTTAACCATGAATAGTGATTCTTATTCCACTTACAAGATATAAATTTATTGCTCAGTATTAGTTTTTAGAGTTGTTTGTTGAGTTTGAAAAAATGTTCGATGGATTTGTTTGTTTCTTTTTTTTCAACTAATAGGAACAATTACTCCAAAGTTAGGAAAATAGTACTAAAATATATAAATGTATTTGTTATACAGTTTAGTTAGTTTTAGTTATTGTTATTTCTTAAAATCTTAATAGTAAAAAAAGTCCATCACGCAGGAACTACGAAAACTAAGCAGATTTCCCATGTACTAGAATAGCACACTTGAGATCTCATCTGACCACATATTCTTTATTTATATGTAAAAACATTATGAGTTGAATGAAGCGGTTAAATGTGGAGTATAGCATAAATTAAATAAAAATTCTCAAATAATGAACTAGAAATCTCAATTGATGTCATCACATAACATATTTGCATATATCTCGCAAAGTAAAAGTTCAATGAAAAGAATATTTGGTATTTAACACTGGAATGAAGTGGTTCAATATTTATAGATGATTTAATTTGCAATAAGATTGGTTCAATACAATTTTTTGATCAGACGTATAGTAACGAAGATATTTTGAATTTTCAAAATTCCCTCCTCTAAAGCCCCCCTCCCACTGGCATAATTTCAGTCACCAATGAAATAGATCTTTCTTTTTACATAAAACGATTAAATATCGAATTTGGTAATGATCAAACAATTTTGAATGGACCTCATTTTGTCATCTCCTGAGTAGGATCGATGGGCATTTGAAGAAATTTGTCAAAAACCTTGTCATGAGAATGACCCCAATAACTGATTTCTTTTAAGGAAAATCTGTTAAAAAGAAACAAATCTATGGAAAGTGTTTCAAAAACTGCTTATGATAGGAAAATCATTCTTTCAGAATGACTTTTTGGATCATAACTGAAGAGGTTCATTAGGAAATTATTTTGTTCATTGTTTGAGTTCTTATAAATACAACAAACAGAAAATCTTCTTTCTTGTCAAAATTAAATTTGCTGGTGCATTTAAATTCAAACTCTCATAAATCTTTAGCATGGATCTGGCAGGACTGAACATTTGCCTATGGCACACACATATTACTTTCCTTGCTTCCTCTTCCACACTTTACGCTTGTATTTTTAGATTTCCCTTAATTTATATTCAGACTTTTCCTTTTCATTTCAGTCTACCTGTTGGGGCTTCTACTCTCTAATGTTCTAAGTCAGTGAGCTAAACAACATGACTCATAGAAAACATACTGTAATAAATATGGAATCACAGCTTATTAAAAAAAAAAAAAAAAATGCTATTATTGTTCAAAATAGAGAAGCTATTTCACAAACTTCCTACTCATGTCTCTTGGACAGCCTCAACTACCAGCTGGTGCAAGGAAATAATTCCAGGATTTATTTCTTCAAATTTATGGGATCTTTCCAGTCTCATAGTTTAGTATTTGGGGTTTATTTCTTTTTTGCACACTATAGTAGACTGGAAGTTCCTTGTACTCAAATCAAGGAAAAACTTGAATTCCAATATTTTGGAATTTGCTTTCTTCTTCCGATTACTAATACAATTATAATAAGCAAATTTTGTTTATGATTGTACTTAACCATTAAATATAAACTAATTATTACTGTAAATCAGACGTGAGGTGCTCCAGAAAAGTAAATGAAATATTGATTTAACTTTCGTTAAAGCATTTAACAAGGATTTGCTTCTTCCTTTTATTCATTACCTTTTTGCTGATACTTTGGAGTTTTTGGAAAAAATAGGGTGAGGCTTCATTATCACCTCCTTCAGATTGAATGGGCTCAATAATTATACCAGCTACAGGATAATCTCTTTTATTCCATTGATTAATCAAGTCCTCCACCTAGAAGCAAAACACATATATTATTTATTTGAATAATGAATATACTTGTTAGAATAACATAAAAAAACTTCTTGATACACTATAAATTATATAAGTTAATGACTTTAGAAAAATTATTCAACAAAATTATAAATATTTCCACAATGATTCCAACTAAATAGAGATATTTTCTTTGGAAGTGTATGACACCTTGAAAAATCTGTATTTATGTATTTAAATATATATATATATATATATATATATATATATATATATATATATAGGGGGGGGGGGGGTCAATGTGGCAGAGTGGTTGGACTTTAAAGTTAAAGATTACGAGTCAAGAACTGGCTGGCCTCTACTTCCCAGTACGGCTGGTCCCCACTGGAAGTTAGACCATTACCCCCTCGTGTAGGGGAGGCCTACAGGTTCAAACACATCTGTAAAAATGGCTTAGAAAAATATATATATATATATATATATATATATATATATATATATATATATATATATATATATACTAGCTCAGATATCCGGCTTTGCCTGGGAATTCATTTGAGGCTGAATGGTGATGGTATTTTTTTGGCAAGGCTTTACTTTGCACAATATTTTGACATTTACCCGTCCCAGTGTTTAGGGTTTATACCCGTCGTTGCTGTGGATTTTTTAATAATAAAATTAATTTTTTATGTAAGACTTCACTGTCCTCCATATTGTCATATTTCTCCTGTGCATTATGCATAGCTTTGAATTATTAAGGTCAAAATATTAACATAGATTTGAATTAATTTTTCCAGGTGAGGTACCTGGTAGTTCATATTGGAAAGAATTGATGAGCATATCAATATTTCTATGCAAATTACTTGCTTCATACGTTGTTCCCAAAAAAATGTATAAAATAAAAGTTACTCTAAATAACAAAGTAAACAACTTTTGTTATGCGCACGTTTGTCGAAAAATAAATAGACAATGAAATATCGCGAATTTTTATTTCAGGCCTCCCTTTAACTCCCACTCCCGTTCGAACCTAAGAATTTTAATACCTCTTAATCATGGAAGAATTAATGCTAATTGACATACCGAGTTTTATTTAGTTTGGTTGATTCTTTTGTGCCAAATAAAACTGTTGGCTCCCGCTTTGCTTTTTAGTGAACATCTCATTTATACTTCTTTATAAAATAAAAGTGAATATAACAAACGTTGCTTTAAATAACAAAATAAACAGCTTTTATTATGTGCATAATTGCCAAAAAAACAATAGGAAACGAAATATCGCTATTTTTAATTTCAGGCCTCCCTTACAACCCCCACTCCTGCTCGTCCCTAGAAATAATGGTGCAGCTTATTATCATGAAGGGGTTAGTGCTAATTCACAAACGGAGTTTTGTTTAGTTCGGTTGAATCTTTGGTACCAAATAAAATTGTTGATTCCCGTTATAGTTTTTAGCGTATAACTCATTTATACTTCCGTATACGGTAAAAGTGTATATAACAAAAGTTACTCTAAATAACAATTTAGAGTTAAATAAACTCTAAATAACAACTTTTGTTATGTGCATATTTGAAGAAAAACCAATAGGAAACGAAATATCGCTATTTTTAATTTCAGGCCTCCCTTATAACCCCCACTCCTGTTCGTCTCAGAGAATATTAATATAGCTTAAAGTCTAAGTTGGGTTAGGAGTAATATACATACCAAGTTTCATAAAATTCGGTTCAGCCGTTTATGCGTGAAAAGGTAACAAACAAACAGACAAAAAAGAAACAAAATGCAGTTATGGTGTCTATGTCATGTGAAACGAAAAGTTATCATGAAATTTCGAGAAAAAAATCAGTGTACAGACAGAGGTTACAATTATATATATATATATATACTAGCAAAGGTACCCGGCTTCGCCCGGGAATTCATTTGAGGCTGAATGAAGATGGTATATTTTTGGCAAAGCTTTACCTTCCACAATATTTTTTTTATTTCCCTGTCCCAGTGTTTAGAATTTATACGCGTCGTTACTGTGGATTTGTTAATAATAAAATTATTTGTTATTTAAGACTTCAATGTCCTCAATATTTTTATATTTCCCGTCCTCTGTGTATGTAGTTTTTTTATAACGTAATGGACCATATAATTCATAATCCTAGAAAGTATTCTATCTTCCAAACCACGTATGAATAAGTTCCTTCTCCTTCATTCGGTACAATGTCCAACGGTGACAACTGTTTTAGGTACGTCATAGCCGCTATTGAAATACTCTTTCATAAGTCTCGATTGTAAACTGTGTATTCATATTGGTTTTCAGTAAAGTATATCATAATACATTAACGGAGCAGAGTTAATAAATACCGGAAAAGCCTGAATGCACCTCCCCTAGCGTTTATTCTTGTAAATTATTTATTTATAATAATTAAAGAAATTCACATTCCTGAGAATAATAATACAATGCTATAAGCATCAATTAACATGTAAACATAGACCAATATGAGGTCGGAAGGGAAGCGGCAGAACTGATAGGACAAAGGAAGTAGCTCGACACTTACATAGCCTCAGTGCTGCCAACCTGCAATGCATTTTGGATAGCTATCCTCTAATACATTCAAATATATTAAAAAATCATATTACATTATCTTCACAATTCTAAAACTGTTTCAAATATTTTTCACGTTTTAATTAAATAATGTATTAAATACACTTAGAGAAGGGTGGGGGCAGTATACCTTATTTGGTGCAAACTGTTACTGGCGTTAAAAAATAACATAGTTTTGAATTATTAAGGATAAAAATTGAACATGGACAAAAGACAAAAATGAATATCACAAAAGTTACTCTAAATAACAAAATAAACAACTTTTGTTATGATCATATTTGCCGAAAAACGAATAGAAAACGAAATACCGCTATTTTCAATTCAGGCCACCCTTGCAACCCCCACTCCGGCCCGTCCCTAGAAATGTTGGAATGGCTTATTATAATAAAAGCGTTAGTGCTAATACACATACCGAGTTTTATTTATTTCGGTTGAGTCTTTTGTGCCAAATAAAATTGTGGACTCCCGCTACAGCTTTTAGCGTATAACTCATTTATACTTCCGTATCCGGCTAAAGTGCATATAACAAATGTTACTCTAAATTACAAAATAAACAACTTTTGTTATGTGCATATTTGCTGAAAAAGCAATAGGAAACGAAATATCGCTATTTTTAATTTCAGGCCTCCCTTATAACCCCCACTCTTGTTCGTCTTAGAGAATATTAATATAGCCTAAAGTCTAAGTTGGGCTAGTAGTAATATACATACCAAGTTTCATAAAATTCGGTTCAGCCGTTTATGCGTGAAAAGGTAACAAACAAACAAACAAACAAATAAACAAACAGACACCAAAGAAACAAAATGCGGTTATGGTGTCTATGACATGTGAAACGAAAAGTTATCGTGAAATTTCGCGAAAAAAATCAATGTACAGACAGAGGTTACAATTTTATATATATACTAGCTCAGATACCCGGCTTCGCTCGGGAATTCATTTGAGGCTGAATGGTGATGGTATTTTTTTGGCAAGGCTTTAGTTTGCACAATATTTTCACCTTTACCCGTCCCACTATTTAGGATTAACACCCGTTGTTGGCATTTGTTAATAATAAAATTAATTTTTTATGTAAGTCTTCACTGTCCTCCAAATTGTCATATTTCCCGTCTCCTGTGCATTATGCATAGATCTCAGTTATTAAGCACAAAATATTGTGGTGAAACGAAATATCACCATTATTAATTTCAGGCCTCCCTTATAACCCCCACTCCTGCCCGTCCCTAGAAATGTTAGTATGGCTTGTTATAAGGAAAGAGTTAGTGCTAATACACATACCGAGTTTTATTTATTTCGGCTGGGTCTTTTGTCCCAAATAAAATTGTTCACTTCCGCTATAGGTTTTAGCGTATATCTCGTTTATAATACGGTATACGAAAAAAGTGTGTAAAACAACTGAGGAAAGAAAGAGGGAGTGAGAAAGGTTCTAGATTACAGGAAGGTCTCCCCACCCGTCCCTTACGCTCCAGGTTAACCAACAGAACATTACTAACGGCTAACTCTCAATTCCACTAACATTACCTTATATTCAGATTCTATTTTCAATTCTAATTATGTATGTTTAAATACTTTCGTTTTTTGTGAATTAATTGATGTTTTAAACACATTAAAGGATGAAATTACTTACGTCCGATTAATTAATGTTCCAGTGAAAGACAGAGGAAGGAGGGGGGGGGGGAGTAATATACTTTGCTCCTCATGAAACAGTTACTTGTTTTTAAAATGCTTCATACAATTGAAATGTTCTTGTTTATCGTCATGTTCATAATTGCCGAGAAACCAATAGGAAACGAAATACCGCTATTATTAATTTCAGGCATTCCTTATAACCCCCACTCCTGCCCGTGCCTAGAAATGTTGATATGGTTTGTTATAATGAAAGCGTTAGTGCTAATACACATACCGAGTTTTATTTATTTCGGTTGGGTCTATTGTCCCAAATAAAATTGTTCACTTCCGCTATAGATTTTAGCGAATATCTCGTTTATTATTCGGTATACGAAAAAAGTGTATATAACAAATGTTACTCTAAATAACAAAGTAAACAACTTTTGTTATGTTCATATTTACCGAAAAACCAATAGGTAACGAAATATCGCTATTTTTAATTTCTGGCTTCCTTTATAACCCCCACCCCTGCCCGTCCCTAGAAATGTTGGTATGGCTCGTTATAATGAAAGCGTTAGTGCTAATAGATATACCGAGTTTTACTTAGTTCGGTTGAGTGTTTTGTGCCAAATAAAATTGTTGACTCCCGTTATAATTTTTAGCGTATAACTCATTTATACTTCGGTATACGGCGAAAGTGTATATAACAAAAGTTACTCTAAATAATAAAATAAATAACTTTTGTTATGTGCATATTTGCCGAAAAACCAATAGGAAACGAAATATCGCTATTTTTAATTTCAGGCCTCCCTTATAACCCCCACTCCTGTTTGTCTTAGAGAATAATAATATAGCCTAAAGTCTAAGTTGGGCTAGTAGTAATATACATACCAAGTTTCATAAAATTCGGTTTAGCCGTTTATGCGTGAAAAGGTAACAAACAAACAAACAAATAAACAAACAAACAAACAAACAGACACCAAAGAAACAAAATGCAGTTATGGTGTCTATGACATGTGAAACGAAAAGTTATCGTGAAATTTCGCGAAAAAAATCAATGTACAGACAGAGGTTACAATTTTATATATATACTAGCTCAGATACCCGGCTTCGCTCGGGAATTCATTTGAGGCTGAATGGTGATGGTATTTTTTTGGCAAGGCTTTACTTTGCATAATATTTTGACATTTCCCCGTCTCAGAGTTTAGGGTTTATACCCGTCGTTTTTTTTTTGTAAGACTTCACTGTCCTCCAAATTGTCATATTTCCCGTCTCCTGTGCATTATGCATAGATTTCAGCTATTAAGGACAAAGTATTAACATTGATTTGAATTAATTTTTCCCGGTGAGGTACCTGGTAGTTCATATTGGACAGAATTGTTGAGCATATCAATATTTCTACGCAAATTACTTTAGTTTTACCGTATATCTCGTTTATAATTTGGTATACGAAAAAAGTGTATATGACAAAATTTACTTTAAATAACAAAATAAACATCTTTTGTTATGTGCATATTTGCAGAAAAACCAATAGAAAACGAAATACCGCTATTTTTAAATTCAGGCCTTCCTTACAAACCCCACTACTGCCCGTCCCTAGAAATGTTGGTATGGCTTATTATAATGAATACGTTAGTGCTAATACACATGCCGAGTTTTATTTAGTTCGGTTGGGTCTTTTGTCCCAAATAAAATTGTTCACTTCCGCTATATGTTTTAGCGTATATCTCGTTTATAATTCGGTATACGAAAAAAGTGTATATAACAAAAGTTACTCTAAATAACAAAATAAACAACTCTTGTTATGTTCAAATTTGATGAAAAACGAATAGAAATCGAAATACCGCTATTTTTAAATTCAGGCCTCCCTTACAACCCCCACTCCTGCCCGTTCCTAGAAATGTTGGTGTAGCTTGTTATAATAAAAGCGTTAGTGCTAATACACATACCGAGTTTTATTTATTTCGGTTGGGTCTTTTGTCCCATATAAAATTGTTCACTTCCGCTGTAGGTTTTAGCGTATATCTCGTTTATAAATCGGTATATGAAAAAAGTGTATATAACAAAAGTTACTCTAAATAACAAAATAAACAACTTTTGTTATGTTTATATTTGACGAAAAACCAATAGGAAACGAAATATCGCTATTTTTAATTTCAGGCCTCCCTTATAACCCCCACTCCTGTTCATCTCAGAGAATTTTAAAATAGCCTAAAGTCTAAGTTGGGTTAGTAGTAATATACATACCAAGTTTCATAAAATTCGGTTCAGCCGTTTATGAGTGAAAAGGTAACAAACAAACAAACAAATAAACAAACAAACAAACAAATAAACAAACAAACAAACAAACAGACACCAAAGAAACAAATTGCAGTTATGGTGTCTAGGACATGTGAAACGAAAAGTTATCGTGAAATTTCGCGAAAAAAATCAATGTACAGACAGAGGTTACAATTTTATATATATACTAGCAAAGGTACCCGGCTTCGCCCGGGAATTCATTTGAGGCTGAATGAAGATGGTATATTTTTGGCAAGGCTTTACTTTCCACAATATTTTTTTTATTTCCCTGTCCCAGTGTTTAGAATTTATACCCGTCGTTACTGTGGATTTGTTAATAATAAAATTATTTGTTATTTAAGACTTCATTGTCCTCAATATTTTTATATTTCCCGTCCTCTGTGTATGTAGTTTTTTTTTTTTTATAAAGTGATGGACCATATAATTCATAATCCTAGAATGTATTCTATCTTCCAAACCATGTATGAATAAGTTTCTTTCCCTTCATGCGGTACAATGTCCAACGGTGACAGCTGTTTTAGGTACGTCATAGCCTCTATTAAAACACTCTTTCATAAGTCTCGATTGTAAACTGTGTATTCATATTGGTTTTCAGTAAAGTATATCATAATACATTAACGGAGCAGAGTTAATAAATACCAGAAATACCTGAGTGCACCTCCCTAGCGTTTATTCTAGTAAATTATTTATTTATGATAATTAAAGAAATTCACATTCCTGAGAATAATAATACATTGTGATAAGCATCAATTAACATGTAAACATAGACCAATATGAGGTCGGAAGGGAAGCGGCAGAACTGATAGGACAAAGGAAGTAGCTCGACACTTACACAGCCTCAGTGCTGCCAACCTGCAAAGCATTTTGGATAGCTATCCTCTAATACGTTCAAATATATTAAAAAATCATATTACATTATCTTCACAATTCTAAAACTGTTTCAAATATTTTTCACGTTTTAATTAAATAATGTATTAAATACACTTAGAGAAGGGTGGGGGCAGTATACCTCATTTGGTGCAAACTGTTACTGGCGTTAAAAAATAACATAGTTTTGAATTATTAAGGATAAAATTCTAACATGGATTTGAATTAACTTATCCAGGTGAGATACCTGGGTAGTTCATATTGGAATGTATTGTTGAGCATATCAATATTTCTAAGCAAATTACTTGCTTCATACCTTATTTTACAAAAAAAATAATTATAAAACAAAATTTACACTAATTAAAAAAGTAAACAACTTATGTTATGTGCACAATTGCCAAAAACCAAATAGACGATGAAATATCGCGAATTTTTATTTCAGGCCTCCCGCATAACCCCCATTCCCCTTGGAACCTAAAATTTTTAGTATAGCTTATAATCATGGAAGAATTAATGCTAATTTACATACCGAGTGTTGTTAAGTTCGGTTCTACCGCTAGTGTCCAATAAAATAGTTGCCCCCGCTTTACTTATTAGTGTATATCTCGTTTATACTTTGTTATAAAAGAAAAGTGTATATAACAAAATAAACAACTTTTGTTATGTTCATATTTGCCAAGAAACCAATACGAAACGAAATATCGCTATTTTTAATTTCAGGCTTCCCTCATAACCCCCACTCTTGCCTGTCCCTAGAAATGTTGGTATGGCTTGTTATAATGAAAGCGTTAGTGCTATTACATATGCCGAGTTTTATTTATTTTGGTTGGATCTTTTGTCCCAAATAAAATTGTTCACTTCCGCTGTAGGTTTTAGCGTATATCTCGTTTATAATTCGGTATACGAAAAAAGTGTATATAACAAAAGTTACTCTAAATAACAAAATAAAAAACTTTTGTTATGTTCATATTTGCCGAAAAACTAATAGGAAACGAAATATCGCTATTTTTAATTTCTGGCTTCCCTTATAACCCCCACTCCTGTTCGTCTCAGAGAATTTTAATATAGCCTAAAGTCTAAGTTGGGTTAGTAGTAATATACATACCAAGTTTCATAAAATTCGGTTCAGCCGTTTATGCGTGAAAAGGTAACAAACAAACAAACAAACAAATAAACAAACAAACAAACAAACAAACAAACAAACAAACAGACACGAAAGAAACAAAATGCAGTTATGGTGTCTATGACATGTGAAACGAAAAGTTATCGTGAAATTTCGCGAAAAAAATCAATGTACAGACAGAGGTTACAATTTTATATATATATAGATATATATATATATATATATATATATATATATATATATATATATATATATACATACACATACATACATACATACACTAGCTCAAGTGCTGGCCATCATGGATAGCATTTATTATAATTAAATATCATCTATAACATACACATTCCCTATCGAAAACCAATCCAAGCACACATAGATTAAGCATAGTTATATATAAACTACATTATATTCGTATTAGTAAATGTGAGTAGAAATTAATTTCAACAATGCCAACATTTCACAGAAAATAAGACAATGTTGTAGGAAGACTAAAACAGTCATTAGTCTCCCTACAACTTCTGCTCCTGCTTTACTTAAATTATTTATTCAAAAGATTAAACGCTGAGAATGTTTTAATCATTTATATACCTGGTGGAAATAAATAACAGGGATACCCTAAAAATAATTTAATTTATATTCAAAAAGTGAGGTGCGGGGAAGAGATCCCCCCCCCCCTGTAAAGGGAGTAGTCCTCCCTGTAACCTGAATAACACTTTAAACAATCGATCATATTGAGTTTAAACGCATTATGTCTTTTGTCAAAATAACATCACCAAGTAAAGTTTAATAGCTATGATAGTACATAGTTATTTCAATAATGCAATAAGATGTATGTATAAATAAGATAATATATACCAAAATTAAAGAGTTTGAATCCCCCGTAACTTCAGCTATCATACGTTTTGCAAAATCAGCTTGACTTTGTTTAAATAATGCATTTTAAAAATTAAATAATTAAAATGCTCTTTTAGCTTACATTTCTATTGGAAATAAATAACGAAGATATTTTCTAGTGAAATAAATAAAAAATGAGGTGGGCAGGGGGGGGGGGTAGACATCTATAACCTTACTAATCTGAATCATACTTATAACTATCATAGAAGACAATAGGTAGATCAGAGAATCAATGGGTTTGTTCCCTCTGTAACAAAAATGAAATAGAAAATACATACCATTTTATTGCTGCTTGCCCTGTGCTTAATGAGTTTAGAAAACAGTATTTTGGCACACCCATACTTAGCTACAAGGAATTTATTTTATTTTTAAATGGCAAGAATTGGCTTGCGCTGTATACATATTTGAGTGTTGCCCTACATAAAAGGCAGAGATCAACAGACGGACTTATCAGTCCATGTTATGTATGTTAGGTTTAATTATTATATCAAATGTAATAGAAAATTTAAATTTTTTTTTTTTTTGGTTTGTTTTTTTTTCTTTAGAAATAAATATCATTATTTTAATTATGGCAATGAAGTAATTGTAAATTTATTTGTAGTTATTTTTCTGAATAAACATACTTTATTATTATTATTATTATTATTATTATTACTATCATAGAAGTTTAAAAAAATAACATCATTTGTCACAATGTGTATATTAAAAACACTTTAATGAGAACTAATAAAATTATTGGTTCCCGCTATAATTTTTAGTATATATCTCGTTTATACTTCATTATACGACAAAGGTGTATATAACCAAAGTTACTCTAAATAACAAAATAAACAACCCTTGTTATGTGCACGTTTGCCAAGAAATGAATAGGAAACAAAATATTGCGATTGTTCATTTCCGACCTCGCTTATAACCCTGTTCGTCTCTGAGATTATTAGTATAGTACAAAGTTTAAGTCTGGTTAGTGTAATACACATACCAAGTTTCATAAAATTTGATTTGATAGTTAAGCGTGAAAAGATAACAAACAAACAGATAAAAAAGCCATAAATTTCAATTGTGTCAATAGCATGTGAAACGAAAAAGTATCAAGAAATTTTAAGAAAAAAAAAATCAATGTGCAGACAGACGTTACAATTTATATGTATAAATTGTAACGTGTTTTTAATATACACATTATGACAAATAATGTTATTTTTTAGACTTCTATGATAGTTCTAAGTATGATTCAGATTAGTATATATGTATATAATCACGCTTTGATGATGAACATTAATTTTGCCCCACTTTGTGCTATCCCTCCTGGAATGATTGGCCAGTGAAAACAAGATGTTGGACTCATCTGCTGTAGGTCCTGAAACACCAGCCCATGCACTGGGGAATTGTCCGCACGACTTGCTTCTTATCACCCGTTAAGATCTCAAGGAAAACACTTCCTCATTGAGACGCTGATGAAGAAAGGTATTGTAAGCTGTGAGGGAAGTTTACAGTGTCGACTCCAAAAGCTCCACAAGGTAAGCAGACATTCTTGTCTTCTTGCCCAAAACTGCCTCAATCATAGACCCTACAATAACGTACGAATACAATAGGTACAGAACGAAAATAACTCTATTCATGAAAAATCAATAGAATTTTATCAAGAAAAATTCCAGGAATAGTTTAACGACTGTCAATGGTTAAGGTTTATGGCTCGAATCAAGAGGTACAATTCCGAAAAAGACTGCAGAGTTTCTGAAGGAAGTTGGGGTTCGCAACAAAGACTGGCTGCTTCTTACTGAATCCATTATCTTAATTTTTGTTGCAATCTTATTACTTTTATTTCAGCTCTACTTTTATTTTATCTCCAGTTTTATTTTATTAACCATTATTTAATGTAATGTGCTTCATGATTTAGTTGTGCAGTCAGCAACTCTCCATCGGTGCTCAGCCACACTTAATTGTTTAATAGTGTTTTCTTATTTTCAATTTCATTTTATAGCACTAAGCCATATTATGACGCATCTTATTCGAAGCTTAAATACCAAATATTGTTTCCATAGGATCTTTACTGTGTGAGATGTACGTAAATATGTTCAACATGATGTCATCAACAACAGAATATATTCTTGTGTGTCTTTTTACTAGATGGATACTATAATTAATAGCATTTATGGTTGGTAAAACTTGTTACTGACCATAATTAGACCAGGAGGGGATGGTAAAAAAAAATGGAAATGTCTCTATTATTTTGAGGCGGATCAAAAAAATGTTATATAATCAATCTTGATAATCAATAATAGTTCAAAAATTGCTGTTTTATACATTTTTCTTGATTTATACTTTCTGTTTTCAGGCTGTAGTTAAGTCATACTCCTACTCATGAGATTTTCACTTAACACGTCGAGTGCTAAGGTGCCCGCCGGCAGGCAAATAGTACTATTCCCCCCAGACGCATTGCCCGTCGGCGGGCAACCTTCCTACGCACTTTTACTCATCTTGGAGCCCTTTTACTAGCCCCCACCACTTAGCTTCTACTTCGTTTCTTCATGGAATTCATTACAGAGTTGCGCCTTGAGCTTACAATTTTTTCAATACAAAAAAGTTCGTGTTTTGGATTTCTTAAATTTCACGTAAGTATTTTAAATTAATTCACTTTAAATTTTTTTTTCTCGAAAAATAATAGCCAGATTTTTATTTTTTCTATTTTTCCGATAAATAAAATCTCTCAATGAAATAAAATATGAAGAAAACAAAAACTTTTTTTTTTTGCGCCATTAGCATGAAATTTGAATTTGGGGTCCCGCTCACAACGTGTTAAAGTAAATATATCACTCATCATAGAGATTCAAATTTGAGATGACATCAGGATAACATTCCAGCATGGTGACTTAATTCAAGCAGCTGGACCTTCTGTCCAGGCCAAGAAATTATTGATACAAAAGAGGCAGAAGGTGAGATGATGATACTCACAAATTACTTTCACATCTTTCATTCTACATATTTCATGTCCTATATGATACCTCTTCAGTGATTACACGCATTCAAATAGAGGGACAATTGGTCTTACCACAAAGGCGATCACATCAAAACATTTTCATGTGGCCATTTTGGGCATTATGGGGAGGCAGCATTTACATCATGTAGTGTGAAATAAATAAAAAAGTGAGAATTACTTCAGAGATATTATTCTGATTCCATCCAACGTGTTTCATGGAAGAACAAAAACAAAAATCCTGAATTTGAAGGGTATAAATAAATTTTACTGCCTAAGAAAGTAAAACACATCAAAAAAAAATAAATAATCATATTATAGGCTTGCTAGAATCAAACATTTTTTTATCCATCAGATAAAGGTAATTTTAACTCTAAACATTCATTTGTATTGTATTACATACTCAAAGGAGTTTATTAAATAAATTTGATAAAATCAAATTAATAATATCAATTGAAAATGATAATTAAATCAAATAAAACTACATGGCCTATTTATTTCTAATCAAGGGAGTAATTAAAAAAAGCTGTTGATTTTTAATTAAGTAGCCAGAATGAGTTTAATGTGTTGAAATTCATTATTCATCTTAATAGTCATGTTCAAGGTTGACACGTTTTAGAACATATCTACATATAATATCAGAAAACAAGCAAGAGAGCAAATGAGTTGGCTTTCCTTAATTTTTTTAAAATTAGTTCTTTATCACTTACATTTATGTATTTTCATTGCAATAAATAAATAAATTCCTTCAAGTAAAATATCACATACTAGCAAAAAAAAAAAATTAACATATACTATCTATAATAAATTAAAGCTAATAAACATAAGCAAATATATTCTGAGTTTAGGTTGATCCTATAACCAAATAGCATTATATATAAGAAATTGAATATTGACATTCAATTTTATGTCCAATTCATACGTAATATTTAATATTAATTGGAATGGATTATATATTTTTAGGTTTTTCATACACATACTTTTGTGGATACCACACAATTGCTTAGTGTTATTGATAAGCACTTAGCACTTTCAAAGTGCAGGGCCTGCCTAGTAGCTCGGTGTAAGCAGGTCCTACGCTGTAAAGATCTGATGATGGCCTTTTAGACTCCTGAAAACCCTAAGTGCTTATAGATATATTGTGAGGAACCATATGTATTTGATAAATTAAATTTATTATTGTCATCACCAGTGATAATAATAATGGGATATATTTATTATTATTCACCAATTTTTCATTATTATTGAGCTATAAATGACTAAAATGAAAAAAAAAACCCTAAAAAAAAAAAAAAAAAAAAAAAAAAAAAAAAAAAAAAAAAAAATATCCTGTGCTTCTCTTAAATCTGCAATACTTAAATAAAATAACAAACCTTTGCAAGACACCTGTCATCCTCAAGACGATTTTCTCTCTCATTTTCATTCAAAGGATACTTATATTTAGGAAAATCTGCTATAGGCCAGTCTAATGAAGGTACATCTAATTTATGAATAGCTTTGCTATGAGTTGTAGCTAAACATCCCATTGTTCTACCATGAAATGAACCTGTAATTAAATAAACCCATTTTAACCATGATTTCATATCAACATACCTCAACTATGTGTTCATGGTACCATTCATTGGCAACAGTACTTTTAATAAAAGTCAAGCTATTAGGTTTTATTTCATATTATAGTTGAAGAACAACTTTTGCAAAAGGATCATGAGCCCTTTTAGCACATTTTATTTAATGGATATCAGCTCCAACTATAAACTCATAAGCTTTGAACTAATTTCCTCATTCTTATGACAAGTGTTAAGGCATGATAAGTAGATTTAAGACTTGTAAAAAATGATAATCATCACATCCTTTTGCATTTAGAGCTTTGCTCAGGTACAATTAAAATTTCACCTTCACCAACAAATGTTGGTACTACTGTTAAATATTTCAGACAGTACTGTTCTAGTTAAGGCTACTTAGGTTCAGGTCAAGGACTTTCACTTGTGATGCCATTATACTTAGAATTAGAGTGAAAAAAAATTATCCCTGCTGAATTTAAATGAATGCAGGCAAACCCTAGTGTGTGTGGTTGGCGTTAATGACCAAAATGGTTGTGACACGCCAAAAAAAAAAAAAAAAAAATCCCTAGTGTTTTATTTATTTAGTTAAATTTGTTACTATCTCCTATACATAATAGACATTGAAGATATTTTCCCCAAATCGTTTACAAGAACAACCTTAATAGCTGATTTTTCCTAACAACATTTGTAATGAATAAATGTTTTATAGTGGAGGAACTGGGTTTTTTATGGAACTGTGATGATGAGTCCTTGTGAGCCGTTTCAATGGAAAAAGGAGGTGCACTAAAAGATATTATAACAGTATTAAATGTTCAATTTCAATTTCATAGTCTAGAACTAGGTAGGATCAATGACATCTCCCCCAAAAAAATCAAAAATTGTGTTATTAGTCCAACCATAATACCTGATTTCTCTTATGGAAAATTACTAAAATGTGTATTGAAAGTTATTGTTTGTCATAAAAAGGTGTACAGATTAAAATAAAAAAGATAAAATACTGAGTTTTATTTAAATAAGTCAAAAACTGAAGATGTTAGTTTAGTTGTTGGTCAAAAACTGCTATTAGTACTTTACCATCTATATATTGAAATATTTAGCAGTAAATACAGGTTTGCTGGCTAATTCACTGATATTGGCACCTATTTTACTCTAAGTTGAACTGTTCCATTCAATCTATTTTTACTGTAAACGCTAAAACGAGTATGTTAAAATAAACATGCCTAGACATGACAGAGGGACCATTTTGATGAAGCAGACTTTCTTAAATAAACAAACTACTCTTTAGAATTTCTCAAAATATATCATTGGATTTTGGACCAGGATTTTATTAGGAAATTTGGAGAATTTGTTATTATAAATTTAAAATAATAATATATCTGAAACAAAAATATATTTGCTAAACTTGCTATTAAGAAGAGAACACACCCATGAAAGAAAGCAGGCTAAGATGAGGAGAACCTGGAGGTTGATTTATCATGGAAGATTCTTCTTCTTCTTTTGTAAATGTTGCTCTTCCACCTCGCTTGTTTTTCATATAATTCATAAAAATCATTTTGTATGCATTCTCATTTGAACAAGACCCACACATCATGGTCGTGACCATTTTCAATCCTGGAGGTGCATTCTGAAACATTTTGCATAGTCATTAATTTTAGTTCCAAAACATATTGTTTACGAAGAAACTATATGTTAATTACAATAGATATATAAAGTAACTACTACCTTTATTAAAACTGTGCTTAATTGTTCTGGCCATTCTGATCCTGGAAATACACCAAGTGCAGGTCTGTTGACAATGGTTCTCTAAAACACACACTTAAAAATATTATACAAGAATAAGAAGTAGATATACAATGAATAGATATATTAAACAAGTAACTGTTAATACTCTTATCTGTTTTAAAATCAAATTAAGTTAATTCATTCTTAGATGTTTAGTGATATACCAGCTTAAAGTAAAAAATCACATTAGTAGAAGTGAGGGTTTACTAAGGATCAAAAATATCGAAATCAAAATATTGCCATTAATATTATATTTAAGATGGAGAAAAATGTATACATCAAAAATTACAGTGCATTACTAACAATACATTAAATTGGCTATAACAAATTGTTTTGCACCTCCTCATTATAAAATACCCACCTCTAAACATACACTTTTGATCTGATTTTATCCCTTTACATATTTTATCTTTAATTTTACATAAAATGTTGTATGTGTATGAGTTTTATATAAGTAAATGCAGGGTGTTTCATGCTCCCTGTTCACCACCTTCATTTTTCAAGTTTTGAGAATTTGAAATGAAACTTGGCAAGCCTTATATATAGTTTTATAGTATCTTTTAGGGTAAAGTCAACTTCCTAATCTTTTCCAATTCTTCCACAGAGCACCTAGCTCTAATTTGCAATGGAAAGACATATTTTTGATGGCTAATTGAAAATCAAATTGGAAACAGAGTATAAAAAAAAATGTTATTCATTAACGCCCACTTTGTGCTACTAAGGCTAATTGGGACAGGTTATCTACAGGTTGTCACCCTTTTCTAGCCAGGATGAGTTCCTCACTAAATAAATTCCTATTGCCCAGGTGAGAAAGGAACATACGGCCCTGGGTTTTGCAATTGAAACTAAGACTAACACCTTAACTCACTGGCCTAACCTGAGCCCCCAAAAATGATATTAAATATTATTAAATCACTAAAACCAAGAGTGAGCCCCACTTTTTCAGACTAATTTTTAATTAACTTGAGACATAATTATTGTATCAAATACACCTAAGTACATACTGAAGGTTAAAGTTATCTTAAAAATGAGGTCCTTGTAAAACTTTTGTAGTATTAAGATAAGGTTTGCCATTTAACCTGTAGGTTTTCCTTGATCTTCAACAGCATGTCATGGCTGTTTCCTCTTCCAACCGAGGCAACTGAAATTCTGAAGACAGAATATTTTGATAAATTGAATTTGCAATCGATTTTGTTCTTTATGTTTGCTTCCGATTTTATTCCTTTAAGTTAGTGCAAGTCGTCAGAAAATGTAAAACAAAACCCACTTATTCAAACATACCTCCAGTAAGAAGTTTTTGTAACTGACCTAAATCGTTATTCATATTTTACTGGAACCCTATCTAGTGATGAGTGTGCATGCCTGGTTATTTGTCTTGTTTCATACATGTTTTTCTGACTTTAATATTAACGAAGTTATTTGTACTTTTAGGAGATTTCCCTTAGAGGAAATCAGCTATTGAGGTCGTACTCATGACACGATTACCAAAAATTTTCTTCAAATGTCTATCGATCCTACCCAGGAGATGACGAAAATGAGGTCCGTTCAAAATTATATATATATATATATATGCCTGTTGGCTGTTCTGTCGCAATTCTTGCTTGATCGTTACCAAACGTGATATTTAAACGTTTTATGTAAAAATAAAGATCAAGTTCGTTAATGGCTGAAATTGAACCAGTGGTAGGGGGGGGGGGCTTAGAGGGGAGGATTTTCGAAAATTCGAAATATCTCCGTTACTATTCGTCGGATCGAAAAATTGTATAGAACCAACCTTATTGCAAATTAAATTTACTAATAATATTGTTATATACATTTATTCTCTATCTTGAATATTAACCGAGATATTAACATTTTTATTAGGTATGTGGGAATAACGGACTAGATGAGATCGGCTATTTCCGGAAAACTAGTTCGGCTGTTTCCATAAGTTTCGGCTTTCTTGAAATTGGTTTAGAGGCTCCTGTAACCTTTTACTTTGTGAGATATATGCAAATACGTTCTGTTAATACGCCCCTCCCCCCTTCTTTGGTTCTTGACTACTAAAATTTGAGTTATTCTGATTCATTATAAATTGCAATACTAGATATAGTAAATAGTTTGCAATAAAGTTAATATTTTATAATCAGGTACATATATCAGTAATTGTTTTTCTTTCCTATAAAGAATATGTCCGTCTATCTGTTCAGCTCTGAGTGGTGGCAGGCCAATTTGTTTACAATTCAGAAGCCGTTTCCTTTGGGAGCTTATTAAAATTAACTGAAAGATTTCTCATGACCGTTTGTATTTACTCACGGTGGTGTTAAGTGTTACGTGTATGTAGCTTTCTCTATTGTAAAACTTCACGTTGGAAATCTGCTTAGTGTACGCAGCCCCTGCGTGCCGGACTTTTTTATTTAGACCACTTTTAGGCAAATACGCTTTTAATCAGCCATAGTTTGAAATTAAATGGAACTAAATTTATGATTATGAATTAAATGATCCATAATGTCTGCAAAAAGATACAGTACAATGTGAATTTACTTTTATTAAATTTTACAGCTTTCTGGGAACACGGACAATCTATGTACTATTAATGAGACTGCCAGACGCAATGCGGTTACTATTCCATCCCAATGAACATTATGTGCCATAAATATCACAATAGGGGATTGCATTTTTTTATTATTATAACTAGCTCAGATACCTGGCTTCGCCCGGGAATTCATTTGAGGCTGGATGGTGATGGTATTTTTTTGGCAAGGCTTTACTTTGCACAATATTTTGACATTTACCCTTCCCAGTGTTTAGGGTTAATACCCGTCGTTTCTGTAGATTTGTTAATAATAAAATTAATTTTTTATGTAAGACTTCACTGTCCTCCATATTGTCATATTTCCCGTTTCCTGTGCATTATGCATAGATTTAAATTATTAAGGACAAAATATTATAATAATATATTATAATTTGAATTAATTTTTCCAGGTGAGGTACCTGGTAGTCCATATTGAAAAGAATTGTTGAGCAAATTTCTCTAAATAACAAAATAAACAACTTTTGTTATGTGCATATTTGCTGAAACCCCAATAGGAAACGAAATATCACTATTAGCAGATTTTCCTTAAGGGGAATCAGCTATTGAGGTTGTACACATGACGCGATTTTCGAAATTTTTCTTCAAATGTCCATCGATCCTTCCCAGGAGATGACGAAAATGAGGTCCGTTCAAAACTGTATATATATATATATATATATATATACTAGCTCAGATACCCGGCTTCACCCGGGAATTCATCTGAGGCTGAATGGTGATGGTATTTTTTAGCAGGCTTTACATTGCACAATATTTTGACATTTACCCGTCCCAGTTTTTAGGATTGATACCCATCTTTGCCGTGGATTTGCTAATAATAGAATTATTTGTTCTATTAGGCTTCACAGTCTTCGATATTTTTATATTTCCCGTCTCTTATACATGTAAATATGGTGAATTTTTATTTCAGGCCTCCCTTTTAACCCCCCTCCCGTTCGAACCTAAAAATTTTAATATAACTTATAATCATGAAAGAATTAATGCTAATTGACATACCGAGTTTTGTTAAGTTCGGTTCAGCCGTTAGTGCCCGCTAAAGTTTTAACGTATAACTCATTTATACTTAGGTATACGACAAAAGTGTATATAACAAAAGTTACTCCAAATAATAAAATAAACAACTTTTGTAATGTTTATATTTGCGGAAAAACCAATAGGAAACGAAATATCGCTATTTTTAATTTCAGGCTTCCCTTATAACCCCCACTCCTGCCCCTGCCCGTCCATAGAAATGTTGGTATGGCTTATTATAATTAAGGCCTCACTGCTAATACACATACCGAGTTTTATTTAGTTCGGTTGAGTCTTTTTTGGCAAATAATATTGCTGACTCCCGCTATAATTTTTAGCGTATAACGCATTTAAACTTCGGTATACGACAAAAGTGTATATAACAAAAGTTACTCTAAATTACAAAATAAACAACTTTTGTTATGTGCATATTTGCTGAAAAAGCAATAGGAAACGAAATATCGCTATTTTTAATTTCAGGCCTCCCTTATAACCCCCACTCCTATTCGTCTTAGAGAATATTAATATAGCCTAAAGTCTAAGTTGGGCTAGTTGTAATATACATACCAAGTTTCATAAAATTCGGTTCAGCCGTTTATGCGTGAAAAGGTAACAAACAAACAAATAAATAAACAAACAAACAGACACCAAAGACACCAGTTATGGTGTCTATGACATGTGAAACGAAAAGTTATCGTGAAATTTCGCGAAAAAAATCAATGTACAGACAGAGGTTACAATTTTATATATATACTAGCTTAGATACCCGGCTTCGCCCGGGAATTCATTTGAGGCTGGATGGTGATGGTATTTTTTTGGCAAGGCTTTACTTTGCACAATATTTTGACATTTACCCGTCCCAGCGTTTAGGGCTAATGCCCGCCGTTTCTGTGGATTTGTTAATAATAAAATTTGTAAATTCAGGCCTCCCTTCTAACCCCCACTCCTGCCCGTCCCTAGAAATGTTAGTATTGCTAATTATAAGGATGGCGTTAGTGCTAATACACAGTCTTTTGTGCCAAATAAAATTGTTGACTCCCGCTATAATTTTTAGCGTATAACGCATTTATACTTCGGTATGCGACGATATTGTAAATAACAAAAGTTTCTCTAAATAACAAAATAAACAACTTTTGTTATGTACATATTTGCCGAAACCCCAATAGGAAACGAAATATCACTATTTTTAATTTCAGACCTCCCTTATAACCCCCACTCCTGCCCGTCCCTAGAAATGTTAGTATGACTTATTATAAGGGAATCGTTAGTATTAATTCACATAGCGAGTTTGGTTTAGTTCGGTTGAGTCTTTTGTGCCAAATAAAATTGTGGACTCCCACTATAGTTTTTAGTGTATAACTCATTTATACTTCCATATACGGCAAAAGTGTCTTTAGCAAAAGTTACTCTAAATAACAAAATAAACAACTTTTGTTATCTGCATATTTGCTGAAAAATCAATAGGAAACGATATATCGCTATTTTTAATTTCAGGGCTCTCTTATAACCCCCACTCCTGTTCGTCTTACAGAATATTAATATAGCCTAAAGTCTAAGTTGGGCTAGTAGTAATATACATACCAAGTTTCATAAACTTCGGTTCAGCCGTTTATGCGTGAAAAGGTAACAAACAAACAAACAAACAAACAGACACGAAAGAAACAAAATGTAGTTATGGTGTCTATGACATGTGAAACGAAAAGTTATCGTGAAATTTCGCGAAAAAAATCAATGTACAGACAGAGGTTACAATTTTATATATATATAGATAGACTAGCTCAGATACCCGGCTTCGCCCGGGAATTCATTTGAGGCTGAATGGTGATGGTATTTTTTAGCAGGCTTTACATTGCACAATATTTTGACATTTACCCGTCCCAGTGTTTAGGATTGATACCCTTCTTTGCCGTGGATTTGCTAATAATAGAATTATTTGTTCGATAAGGCATCACAGTCTTCGATATTTTTATATTTCCCGTCTCTTATACATGTAAATATGGTGAATTTTTATTTCAGGCCTCCCTTATAACCCCCCTCCCGTTCGAACCTAAAAATTTTAATATAACTTATAATCATGGAAGAATTAATGCTAATTGACATACCGAGTTTTGTTAAGTTCGGTTCAGCCGTTAGTGCCCGCTAAAGTTTTAACGTATAACTCATTTATACTTAGGTATACGACAAAAGTGTGTATAACAAAAGTTACTCCAAATAACAAAATAAACAACTTTTTTTATGTTTATATTTGCGGAAAAACCAATAGGAAACGAAATATCGCTATTTTTAATTTCAGGCTTCCCTTATAACCCCCACTCCTGCCCGTCCCTAGAAATGTTGGCATGGCTTGTTATAATTAAAGCGTTAGTGCTAATACATATACCGAGTTTTATTTATTTCGGTTGGGTCTTTTGTCCCAAATAAAATGGTTCACTTCCGCTATAGGTTTCAGCGTATATCTCGTTTATAATTCAGTATACGAAAAAAGTGTATATAACAAAAGTTACTTTAAATTACAAAATAAACAACTTTTGTTATGGGCATATTTGCTGAAAAAGCATTAGGAAACGAAATATCGCTAATTTTAATTTCAGGCCTCCCTTATAACCCCCACTCCTGTTCGTCTTAGAGAATGTTAATATAGCCTAAAGTCTAAGTTGGGCTAGTAGTAATATACATACCAAGTTTCATAAAATTCGGTTTAGCCGTTTATGCGTGAAAAGGTAACAAACAAACAAACAAACAAATAAACAAACAAACAAACAAACAGACACCAAAGAAACAAAATGCAGTTATGGTGTCTATGACATGTGAAACGAAAAGTTATCGTGAAATTTCGCGAAAAAAATCAATGTACAGACAGAGGTTACAATTTTATATATATATAGATATACTAGCTCAGATACCCGGCTTCGCTCAGGAATTAATTTGAGGCTGAATGGTGATGGTATTTTTTTGGCAAGGCTTTACTTTGCACAATATTTGACATTTTCCCGTCCCGGTGTTTAGGATTTATACCCGTTGTTGGCATCTGTTAATAATAAAATTAATTTTTTATGTAAGACTACACTGTCCTCCGAATTGTCATATTTCCTGCCCCTGTGCATTATGCATAGATTTCAGTTATTAAGGACAAAATATTAACATAGATTTGAATTAATTTTTCCAGGTGAGGTACCTGATAGTTCAAATTGGAATGAATTGTTGAGCATATCAATATTTCTACGCAAATTATTTGCTCCACCCATTGTTCCTGGAGAAATGTATAAAACAAAAGTTAATCTAAATAATAAATTGACATACCGAGTTGTTTTAAGTCCGGTTTAATCGTTAGCGCCCAATGAAATAGCTGACTCCCGCTTCAGTTTATAGTGTATATCTCGTTTATACATTGTTTAAAAACAAAAATGAAAATGACAAAAGTTACTCTAAATAACAAAATAAACAACTTATGTTATGTGTATATTTGCCGAAAAACCAATAGGAAACGAAATATCGCTATTTTTAATTTCTGGCTTCCCTTATAACCCCCACTCCTGCCCGTCTCTAGAAATGTTAGTATGGCTTATGATAATTAAGGCGTTAACACTAATAAACATACCGAGTTTTATTTAGTTCGGTTGAGTCTTTTGAGCCCAATAAAATTGTTGACTTCCACAGTAGTTTTTAACATATAACTCATTTATACTTAGGTATACGACAAAAGTGTATATAACAAAAGTTACTCAAGTTCTCATATCAAGTTACATTGATTTTTTTCGCGAAATTTCACGATAACTTTTCGTTTCACATGTCATAGACACCATAACTACATTTTGTTTCTTTCGTGTCTGTTTGTTTGTTACCTTTTCACGCAAAAACGGTTGAATTGAATTTTATGAAACTTGGTATGTATATTACTACTAGCCCAACTTAGACTTTAGGCTATATTAATATTCTCTAAGACGAACAGGAGTGGGGGTTATAAGGGAGTCCACAATTTTATTTGGCACAAAAGACTCAACCGAACTAAACCAAACTCGCTATGTGAATTAATACTAACAATTTCCTTATAATAAGTCATACTAACATTTCTAGGGACGGGCAGGAGTGGGGGTTATAAGGGAGGCCTGAAATTAAAAATAGCGATATTTCGTTTCCTATTGCTTTTTCAGCAAATATACACATAACAAAAGTTGTTTATTTTGTAATTTAGAGTAACTTTTCTTATATGCACTTTTGCCGTATACGGAAGTATAAATGAGTTATACGATAAAAACTATAGCGGGAGTCCACAATTTTATTTGGCACAAAAGACTCAACCGAACTAAACCAAACTCGCTATGTGAATAAATACTAACAATTTCCTTATAATAAGCCATACTAACATTTCTAGGGACGGGCAGGAGTGGGGGTTATAAGGGAGTCCTGAAATTAAAAATAGCGATATTTCGTTTCCTATTGCTTTTTCAGCAAATATGCACATAACAAAAGTTGTTTATTTTGTTATTTAGAGTAACATTTGTTATATGCACTTTTGCCGTATACGGAAGTGTAAATGAGTGATACGCTAAAAACTATAGCGGGAGTCCACAATTTTATTTGGCACAAAAGACTCAACCGAACTAAACCAAACTCGCTATGTGAATTAATTCTAACGATTTCCTTATAATAAGCCATACTAACATTTCTAAGGACGGGCAAGAGTGGGGGTTGTGAGATTATAACTCTCGCCCCCCCCCCTCTCCTCATTTATTTATTTTCCCTAGAAAATAACTTTGTTATTTATTTCCAATAGGAATTTAAACTATAAGAGCATTTCCATTATTTAATTTGTATAATGTATTATTTAAACAAAGTCATGCTGAATTGGCACAAGGAGCGATAGCAGAAGTTGTAGGAAATAAACTCTTTGGTTCTGCTAATACATTATCTTATTTCCGATATTTTGATGTTATTGAAACAAATATGTACCATCATAACAATAAGACAATAATGGTAATGCCATTATGAAAAAGGACAATATCCGTTTAAACTTGATATGATTTAATGTATTACTTATTTTGCAGGGAGGGCTACGATCTATTCCCCTCACCTATCTCTTTGAATATAAATGAAATTATTTTTAGGGTAGCGCTATTATTTAATTCCATCAGGTAGATAAATTATTACAATAATATTTTGAATCAATAATTTAAGGAGAAGAGTGTTGATAGCTCTAATGCGAGAGCGGAAATAGACGGGAGGGCTAATAAAGTTAATTGAGTTTACTTATTTCCTGTCAAAAATTACGGGAAGTGATTTCCACTAAGATCTACTATTATGAATATAACCTCGCGTGCTAAACTATCCTTAAACTATATGTGCTCGGATTGGGTTTTGAACAGGAATATGTTCATTTTAGATGATTTTTAATTGTAATAAATGTTATTCATGATTATGGTTTGAATTATTCAAAAACGGCGAGTCAAAAAGTGGAGAGGGATAGAGTATGAACTAATTTTTATTTATTCTTCATAACTAAAATTTCTATTCTATTAATTCACAAAATTTGCCTTCAGGATTTCGGAAAAACATTACGTCGTGGAGTGAAGTGTATTTGTACACATTGAAGACTTGATTTAGAAATACCATCATTAGTCAGTCAATAATGATTTCCCGGGCATCGCCGGGTACCTTAGCTAGTATATATATATATATATATATATATATATATATATATATATATATATATATATATATATATATATATATATATATATATATATATATATACATATATATATATACTAGCTCAGATACCCGGCTTCGCCCGGGAATTCATTTGCGGCTGGATGGTGATGGTATTCTTTTGGCATGGCTTTACTTTGCACAATTTTTTGACATTTACCCTTCCCAGTGTTTAGGGTTAATACCCGTCGTTTCTGTGGATTTGACAATAATAAAATTAATTTTTTATGTAAGACTTCACTGTCCTCGATATTGTCATATTTCCCGTTTCCTGTGCATTATGTATAGATTTAAGTTATTAAGGACAAAATATTATAATTTGAATTAATTTTTCCAGGTGAGGTACCTGGTAGTTAATATTGAAAAATCATATTGATGTGCATATTTGCCGAAAAACGAATAGAAAACGAAATATAACTATATTTAATATCAGGCCTCCCTTATAACCCCCACTCCTGCCCGTCCCTAGAAATGTTGGTATGGCTTATTATAATGAAACCGTTAGTGCTAATACATATACGGAGTTTTATTTATTTCGGTTGGGTCTTTTGTCCCAAATAAAATTCTTCACTTCCGCTATAGGTTTTAGCGTATATATCGTTTATAATTGGGTATACAAAAAAAATGTATATAACAAAAGTTACTTTAAATAACAAAATAAACAACTTTTGTTATGTTCATATTTGCCGAAAAACCAATAGGAAACGAAATACTGCTACTTTTAATTTCTGGCCTCCCTTACAACCCCCACTCCTACCCGTCCCTAGAAATGTTGGTCTGGCTTATTATAATGAAAGGGTTAGTGCTAATACATATACCGAGTTTTATTTATTTCGGTTGGGTCTTTTGTCCCAAATAAAATTGTTCACTTCCGCTATAGGTTTTAGCGTATATCTCGTTTATAATACGTTATACGAAAAAAATGTATATAACAAAAGTTACTCTAAATAACAAAATAAACAACTTATGTTATGTTTATACTTGCCGAAAAACCAATAGGAAACGAAATATCGCTATTTTTAATTTCAGGCCTCCCTCATAACCCCCACTCCTGTTCATCCCAGAGAATTTTAATATAGCCTAAAGTCTAAGTTGGGTCAGTAGTAATATACATACCAAGTTTCATAAAATTCGGTTCAGCCGTTTATGCGTGAAAAGGTAACAAACAAACAAACAAACATACACGAAAGAAACAAAATGCAGATATGGTGTCTATGACATGTGAAACGAAAAGTTATCGTGAAATTTCGCGAAAAAAATCAATGTACAGACAGAGGTTACAATTATATATATATATATATATATATATATATATATATATATATATATATATATATATATATATAGATTAATGTAATAATAACAAGTTTTATTCCCAAAAGCGTTGTCAAGCACAACAAATGTATCTATTTTTTTTATTCAATAACTATTGATAAAAATATTCTATTGGTTGCCCGAAGAAGAAACTTAGTATTCATAATTTTAGCAGATTTCCCTTAAGGGCTTAGTTTACGCAGCCTCTACATGATGGGCCTTTTATAATAAACTAAGTGAGTGAGTTGATACCTTGGGGTTTCACTGTCCTAGTCTCTAAGCTGGTTTATGCACGTGTTATTTGCAATAATAAATATTTGGCTTTGTAATTCACAAGTGCTATTTGCACAGTGATTTGAAATCTCGGTTTGATTTCGTCTTGAAATTAGCTACTCAAGACATGTTTGTAATAAAAAGTTGAAAACAATATTTAGAATTTAAACTTCGAATAAAGCGTTTAATGATATAACACCTTTGTGGTCAAATGGTATGAGTAGGAGTGGGGGTTTGCTTACGGCTAAAAGCTAAAAAATATAAATATCTCGGTCAATAATCTAGCCAAAAAATGTTCAGAACACCATTTATAGAAAATTACGTTTGCAATAAGATTGATCCTACAAATATTTTCGAAACGATCTTTAACGGAGATACAGAATTCCAATATGGCATTCTAAAACTAGCAGAAACTAGCGGAAATGTGCTCAAAGAGGGTAAAACGGATAGCCTTAACTCCTCACAATAATTCCTTTACCTCGTACAAGGAAGTAAAATGAAAAAAAAATATACATAAATAGTGTTGAGTTGGAGTGAGTCTCGGTGGTACGTGCAGTGAAGGCTATAAGGTGGCATCATGAGTGATGATAGCTAATTTACCTAGTTGGACTTCTTTTTGTAGCTATAGCCCGCAATATACTTATACTTCTCATTTTCTTCATTTCCATGAAGGGTCGACAAAAATCGTTTGATGACCGCAATCTCAACACAATAGCTGATTTACTTGATCTCCGTCATTATGTGACATTAATATAATCTGGTAAACTTGTGATAAGCTTTTGTTGATAAACACTTATTTTCTCCAATTCGAACATTATCGAAGTTCTTTGCATTTTATAGCCCTCAGCCCTAAGTAAAACCCTCAATCCTACAAATGCAATTTTCATTTAAAGCAAATGTATCAGTAAGAATGTTATATCCAGCTTAAATTTGAATCCCTGACGGGGTTCTTATTATGGTCTTAATCTCGCATGGTAGACCTAGAATGGCGGGTTCGATTCCCGCCCTGGGCAGTAGAAATTTATTTAGTGGCGTACTCATTAAATTAACTCCTTAGGCCCACCCTGGCTAGAAAAGAGTGGTAACCTGTAGATAACCCGTCCCGATTAGCCATAGTAGCGTAAAGTGGACGTAAATAATAATAAACAAACAAATCGTATTATGGGACAAATAAAAACAGAATGTGCCAGCAGCCGAGCAATTTGTTCATTTTACACAGAAACTGTGCGATGGGCTTTTCGTTAAGTAAGTTAAGAGCATCATCATGTTTTTTTACTCCAATGGTCTTCTAGGCACAGCCAGTAATGACTTACCTTTAAATGCTCATGTAATTATCAGTAGATTTCCCTTATAGATTGCAAGAATCATCTGAAAAATTTCCAAACTGAGGAATGTAAATCGAGTGGTACTTGTGAATCAATGACATCTTGAGTATTTTAATGAAATCCTCGATTTTAGTGAGGAACAAGGAAAAAAGTAGTTTCAAAATATGAAAATAATGGAACATAGATACCAAGAGAGGTGATACATGGAAATGGACTACTGCTAAAATTATAAGAGAGGCTAAGAAATAATTGGGACAAAATCTTTTTTGAGTTTTGAGAGTAGTACATAAAATCAATAATATTGTTGGAAATTCATATTTTCATTAATATGCAATCCGTGCACATATCTTTCATAACATAAAAGCACGTCACACAAGGCTGCGTAAACTAAGCAGATTTATCACTTGCTGCACTGGTCATCTCATTTATTATCTATCCTGTATTTACTATGTAACCGAAATAGAAATGCATGCTGGGCTCTAGGATTTTAGTGAGTCAGGTACCTAAACTTACCAAGGCACAGACAATTATAAGTGGGACATGCTTAAGGCTGAAAACAAAAAAGTACGAATAAATCAACAAACGTTTAACATTTTTTCGATCGGACTCGTAATAACAGAGATATTGTGAAATTGTGAGTTCCCCTTCCCATAGGGGGGGGGGGAGCCCCCCCCACCTATTCTTGGTCCGATTTCAGCCTTTAACGAATACGATCTTTAGTGTTGACCGAAACAACCAAATATCGAGTACGGTAGAGAAGGGCGAACATTTTTAAAAAAATTCAATTTCTCCATACATATTAAAGGTACGAAAACTATGTAAAGGACCTTTTCTGTTTATCGTAAAAAGATTTAGAAATTAGGTTCTATGAAAAATTTTCCTATCATACATTTGGCCAGAATATATATATATATATATATATATATATATATATATATATATATATATATATATAGAGAGAGAGAGAGAGAGAGAGAGAGAGAGAGATTGGGAATATTTGAAAGAACATTTGTGTGATATTGGTAAGTGACCAGCTTTTTTTTCTGAAGAGAACCACCAAAAAAATGAGCACATGAATATCAAAACAAAAAACTCACTTATGAATATGGAGATCAAAACATTGGCTGGGATCAAAACACCTATATTTTAAGGTGTATTTATTAGTGGTGTAACGAGTGTTCTAAATTTACGTTTATCTTTATAACCATCGGCAAATGCTCTAAATGTTTTATTACACACGATCATGACGGGCAAATAATATATAACAGGTTTTACTTCGATCTATTTTTTATTTGTGTTTAAAAAAAAAAATCTCCATTACCCAGATCTGTGAAAATAGGGGGTTGGGACAATCTAAAGAAATTGTTTCGTGGTGTAATAGCTTGAAGTGTAAATGGCATTAGTTTGAGTAGGAGTTAACTGAAACCTCCAAAACTGCCAAAAACATAACTTCATTAATATCCCAGCCAAAGGGAAAAAATGAACAGCACAGCGCTATTTCACCAAAGAGATTGGAAAATTCCTGTTTATAATAATGGAAATATTTACTATTTAGTTTTACCCCACCTATAAACCTCCCGATTAACGAATTGTTTTTTAGATTTATTCAAAATCATTAAACATGGAGTAATACAAATTTAAAATACAATTGTGGGGTCTAGCGTGTTGCCTAAATAGAATGTTCATTGATGATGTAAAATGACTTACTTTCTATGTATCTCACGCGGCAGTTAATCATGGTTCAAAGTAGGTTATGATATATCGGCGAATAGTTAATTTTTAGCCTCCCTTTTCTATTAGCAGATTTCCCCTAAGGGAAATCAGCTATTGAGGTCGTACTCATGACGCGAGTTTCGAAAAATTTCTTCAAATGTCCATCGATCCTACCCAGGAGATGACGAAAATGAGGTCCCTTCAAAATTATATATATATATATATATATATATATATATATATATATATATATATATATATATATATATTTGTCTGTTAACGTTCTAGCGGTCGCAATTTTTGTTTGATCGTTACCAAACTCGATATTTAAACGTTTTATAGAAAAAGACAGATCAAGTTATTTAATGGCTGAAATCGGACCAGTGGGAGGGGGGGGGATTTTCGAAAATTCAAAATATCTCCGTTATTATGCATTGGATCGAATTGTATAGAACCAATCTTATTGCAAATTAAATTTACTATAAATATTGTTATATACATTTATTCTCTATCTTGAATAGTAACCGAGATATTTGCATTTTTATGAAGTCTGTGAGACATGTGGACGGGTATAGTTCGGATTAGGTCGGCCATTTTCGTAACTCCTCGGCTCAGGTGGAAGCTTCTTCTAATCTTATCTGTCGTTTCTAACCTTACCTTACCTTCGTTACTTTGTGATATTTATGCAAATACGTTCTGTTCATCCGCCCCCCCCCCTTCTTCTTTAGTTCTTGGACTACTAAAATTTGAGTTATTAAAATATAAATTATTCTTACAATTCAGAAGCCTTTTCAGTGGGGAATTTATTTTAATTAACTGAAAGATTTCTCATTACCGTTTGTATTTAATCACGGTGGTGTTGTGTTACCAGTATGCAGATTTCTCTATTGTAAAACTTCACATGGGAAATGCAGCCCCTGCGTGACGGACTTTTGGTAAAGAGGAGTGTGGGATTACTTAAAGCTGAAAGCTAAGGCATACTATTAGATCCGTACCTTTCGTGAACATGAACAACAAATTGTAGAGTAATACATTCTTAATAATTTCAGTTACATAATACTTTTCCATCTGGATTTTAATAAGGGAGGCACTTCTTGATTTAGTAATTTACCTTTCTAATTCCTCTCGTTCCAATTTCGGATATTTACGAATATAACCATTAGTTTTCCAAGAAGCGGTTAAGCATCAAGCATTAAATTCATTGATGCCGTCACATCACGAACTTATACATGTATCTCACATAGTCAAGGTCCAATGAAAGCACTAAGGCATGATATTAGATATATTGATTTACTATTAAGGTGAATGAGCTGTATCAAATAATTTTATATATTTAATTAATTAGGAATACGATTCAGGTAGTGGCCACATCAGATTTTTAGTTTTACATGAAACTTTTAAATATCAACTAGAGTAATGATTTACAAAATTCTATAAGTTCCATTTAGTTAATCGATATTCATATATACACTCTAAACAGCGAGACGAGGAAATGTAAAAATATTTTGCTTAGTAAAGCCTTGTCAAGAAAAAAAACCATCAGCCAGCAGCTCGGATCACACCACGGCCGAGTCAGCATTTGGCGAGAACGGCATAGATGACAAATAATATCAATGATTATTATTTAAATTATCCGAGTTGTTTTAAATAATGAAGGGGGGGATTGAGGAGGAAGTGATTTTCCTACAACACACACAAGTTTGTGTGTGTGCGTGTGCGCGCGCGCGTGTGTGTGTGTGTGTGTGCGCGCGTGTGTTTGTGTGTACAGGTTTGTTATCTATTACCCACCGTATTGGGGGGAGTCCCCTTACCTATATTTGTCACTTTTAACAGAGGATGTACTCATGACGCGATTTTTGAAAAATTTCCTCAAATGTCGATCGATTCTACCAAGGATATGACGAAAATGAGGTCCGTTCAAAAAAAAAATAATAAATAAATAAATATGTGTGTGTGTGTGTGTCAGTTACCGCTCTAGCGGTTGCAATTTTTGTTTATTAGTTACGAAACTCGATATATAAGCGTTATGTTAGAAGAAAGATCAAGTTCGTTGACGACTATAATTTCGAAATATCGTCGATATTATACATCGGAAACCGTGTATAGAACCAATGTTATTGCAAAAATAAGTGTCTATAAATGTTCTTATAAACAAATTTTCTCTATCATGAATATTAACTGAGATAATTGGATTATTTAGTTTTCGGACCCAAGTAAACCCCCACTGACTACTAATGTCATGTTAACAATGAGCTGTTATATTATGAACCGCATTCTAAGCTTAAATACCAAATAGTGTTTCCAAGAGACCTTTATTATGTGAGCTACATGCAAATTCGTTGGGCGATAACTTCATCAATTAAGATTTTAAGTTCTTGTTTAGTAGATGTTTATTTGATATATATAGTAGCATACTCGACTGTTGCAGCCTACACTAAAGACCATATTTGTTATTGACTCTAGTTGGACCTGGAATAGTGGGGATTTAGGGTGGGGGGGGGGCGGGATTCGGAATTGAAAATACTCTAGTTATAATGAGTCGTAAAATGTAATATGACCAACCTTGTTAAACTATTGATTCTCTACGATTGTTGTTCTATGCTTTTTCTCGTAACTCGAGTACTCAGTGAGTTATTCGTGCGGTTTTGTTTTCAGCATCCGGCAACACGCCCCCCCCCCCGCCTGCCGCTCCCTTGAACTCATCTGTTTTTAGCAGATTTTCCTTAAGTAAATCAGCTATTGAGGTCGTACTCATGACGCGATTTTCGAAAAATTTCTTCAAATGTCCATCGATCCTACCCAGGAGATGACGAAAATGAGGTCCGTTCAAAACTATATATCTATATATATATATATATATATATATATATATATATATATATATATATATATATATATATGTCTGTTAACACTCTAGCGGTCGCAATTTTTGTTTAATCGTCACCAAAATCGGTATTTAATCGTTCCATGTAAAAAGGAAGATCAAGTTCGTTAACGGCTGAAATCGGACCAGTTTGAGAAGGGGTTTAGAGGGGGGATTTTCAAAAATTCGAAATATCTCCGTTATTATGCATCGGATCGAAAAATTGTATAGAACCAATCTTATTGCAAATTAAATTTCCTATAAATATTGTAATATACATTTATTCTCTATCTAGAATATTAACCGAGATATTTGCATTTTTATGAAGTCTGTGGTCGGGTATAGTTCGGATTAGATCGGCCATTTTCGTCAGTACTCGGCTCAGGTGGAAGCTTCTTCTAACCTTACCTTACCTTCATTACTTTGTGTGATTTATGCAAATACGGTCTGTTCATCCGCCGCCCCCCCCTTCTTTAGTTCTTGTACTACTAAAATTTGAGTTATTAAAAGATAAATTATTTTTACAATTCAGAAGCCGTTTCAGTTGGGAATTTATTAAAATTAACTGAAAGTCTTCTTATTACCGTTTGTATTTATTCATGGTGGGCTTGTATTACCAGTATACAGATTTCTCTATTGTAAAACTTCACATGGGAAATCTGCTTAGTTTACGCAGCCCCTGCATGACGGACTTTTACTTAGAGTTAGGGAATATGGGGGAATATGTTGCGATATGAGATTAAAAGTGTATTATACCAGCACATGGGAAATCTGCTTAGTTTACACAGCCCCTGTGTGACGGACGTTTTGATCATTCGGAGGGCTGAAAAGGATTATTTTAACCTTTACATTTCTTCTGAGGGGCATTTGAGGCAAAAACGACAAAAATACGTAAATCTGCCACAAGGAGGAAGATTGTTGGGGAATTTGGCCCCTTAAACTGTACAAAATAATTAAAAGTGGTCGATTTTGTACTTCTTTTCCACAAATTCCAGTTTCCCAAACACCACCTAATTAAAAATATATAGTAACAATTTATATCAACAATAACAAGAATATATAACAGTTAGGAAGATGATTATCTGTAGCACACTGGTGTTATTCGAATAGGTTTGCACTGGCATTTTCTTGTTTTGACTAGATTTGATTTGAATTGGGCTTGTCACTATGTCAATGGACGGTAGCCGATATCTTTCATTATCACATTTCTAGCGGTCATAAAGTCAACTTGTCTTTTTTTAAAAAATTGAATAATTCTTGAAACATCAATTTTTTACAATCTAAAAGCCCCCCCCCCCCCAAATCTTCCTCCTTGGTACACATGTTCATATTTTAGACTTCAGACCCCTCTAACTCATCAGAAGAAATGTAAAGGATAAAATAATCTGCCTCGCACCAATAGATCTCTTACCCTCCGTATTTTATTTTAAGATTTGACTTATGTTTATTTATATTCATATCATTTAGATATTTATTTTTGAGTTTTTATTTATTGATACTAGCATGATTAAGGGACTTGATATAATGTATATAGATTTTATTGGCGTTGCTGGTTTTATGTGTAGCTCTGAAACTGGAAACAAAAGTCTTCGAAAGCGCTTAGCGCTGAAATAAAAAACCTTGAAGAATTGTACATTTTCTTCTCTCCAAGTACACAATATTCTTCACTTCCAACACTATCGTGAGATAAAATAATCCTTTTCGAAACCTCCAAATGATCGAAAAGTGATAAAAATAGGTGGGAGGGGACTATTTATTTATCGGTTGAAGTCGGACACGGAAAAATGGTTGTCGTTGGGGCCACTTTTGTGAAAATAAATTTGTATTCTTGCATAGTTTATAATAAGCAATGCTGCCCTAATTAAAAATGTTATGGCTTATGGTACCTGAAAGATTGGTATCTTTGATTATGATTTATATTGTAAACAGTATTTTGTACAGTGGAGACGGAGGCTTTTTCAGTAAACCCTCATTCCGACTCATGTCATATTAACAACAAGCTGTTATATCATGAACCGCTTCATTCCAAGGTTAAATACCAAATATTGTTTTCATTGAACTTTTACTTCTTACTTGTGAGATACATGCAGATACGTTATGTAATGACGTCATCAATTAAGATTTTTCGTTCTTTGCTCGATAATGTTTATCTGGTCTGTATCATACTCAATATTTAACAGTTTCAGTCAAAACTATAGGTCATAATTGCTATTGACGGAAATCGGATCTGAAATAGTGGGGGTTTAGACGGAAGGTGGAGGGGGGGGGGGAGTATTAATAATTCACACCTTAAGTAATAAGCGATTTATTCGTACTTCCTAATGTTCTGTCTTCAGTAACCCCCCCCCCCCTTCTGTTCTACTCGTCGGTTTTCCCTTAAGGAACATGAGTAAACCACTGTGTTACTCCGCATGCACCACAATAAACACATATGATGTATAAATTAAATTTTACTTTCCCCGTTATGACACCAGCCATTAAAAGCAGATAAGCTGTCAATATACAAATACATTCAGTTACTATCAGACGTGGCAAACATCAGATTAACTGAGAACTTGTTATCGCCTTAATATGTGACAGCAATTGACTTTTATATGGGTGTCCCCTGGTTCAAAACTAAGTTGTATATTAACAGACACATTTAAGGAAAATCGCCTATTGATGTACTCATTACGCGATTTTCGAAATATTTCGCCAAATGTCCATCGATTCTACCCAAGAAATAAAAAAAATTATGCCCGTTCAAAATTAAGTGTGTGTGTGTGTTTCTGTGAGTGCGTGTGTGTGCGCGCGAACCTTTCTCACTGTTAACGCTCTACCGATCACAATTATTGTTTGATCGTTACCAAACTTGATATTTAATTCGTTGATGGCTAAAATAAAAGGATGATTTCGAAAAGTCTAAATATCTCCGTTGTTATATGTCGTATCGAAAAAATGTATAGCATATTATAGAATTTGAATAAAATTATTGCCAGTTTAATGTCTTATAAATGCTATTGTCTACATTACGTGCGACATCAATAGCTGATTTCCCCCATGGGAAATCTGCTAATAAGCTGTTCTACCAGAAACCAATTTACTCAACGCTTAAATACCAGATACTATTTTCAGTGAACACACACACACACACACACCTATATATATATATATATATATATATATATATATATATATATATATATATATACATACACACACAATTTTGAACTGACCTCATTTTCATCATCTCCCTGGTAGAATAGATGAACATTTGAGGAAAATCACGTCATGAGTACAAACAAATAAAGTGGTTTATTATATTATTTATGTGACACAAGTAGGAGTGGGGGTTTGCTGAAAGCTGAAAACTAAAGAATGCAAATTTTTTGTTTAATATTTGAGATAGAGAAAGAACGTACATCTATGTGACAACATTTATCAGTAATTTAATTTGCAATAAATTTGGCTATGTAAATTTTTCAATCCGACTAATAGCAATAGAAATATTTCAATTTATCGAAATTGAAACTCTAACGGTCGCAATTAATATTTGATCGTTACTAAATTTGAGATATAAACGTTTTATGTAAAACCTAAGATCCAGTTCGTTAACAACTGATATTGGACTGGGGGGGGGGGGGGGTTAACAGGAGGAGAATTTCGAAATATCTCCATTATTATGCACCGGATCGAAAAAATGTGTAGAACCAATCTTATTACCAATTTAATTCCTTATATGTGTCGGTATGTAAGTATATTCTCTGTCATAAATATTTATGAAGATATTTCCTTTTTTAAATATTTAGCTGTCATTAAACCCCGCCTCTTGGTTCGTATCATATTAAGCAGCTAAATCATGGAACACTTCATTGGAAGCTTAAATATTGTTTTCATTCAACTTTTATTGTGTCACGTACATGAAAATGTTAATTTGATTAATACCATAATCGATTAATTTACCATTTAATTCAACACTAAAGTTCCTTGTGGGTAATGGCTGAAATTCGAATATGATGGGGGACTGGTTAAGAGGGGGTGGGATTCACAAATATACAAAATATCTCCATTATTATGCGTTGTATTGAAAAATGTCCTAAGCCAATCTTGTAAAGCTCTACAATTGTTGTTCTATACAATTGTTCGTAGCTATGATATTAAGCGTGTTATTCGTACTTTCTTGATTTCTGCCTTCAGTAAATCCACACTTCTAATTCGCGAATTTTAATTTAGAAATAGGAAATATATTGGGAGAAGAGATACATAGTTTGTCGTACCAGCACGTGGGAAATCTGCTTCGTTATCGCAGCCCCTGTCTGACGGGTTTTCTTTATTTGGAGGAACTTCTGTTAGGTATACTATTGTCTTAAACGAAAAATAAACAAGATACACGCTCAAAACTAAAGTAGGAGACATTAATTTTGTTGGCTACAAACGACTGAACCGAACTAAACGAATTCCTTTACTATGTGAGGCGGCATCCTGCTAGATTATAAGCTAATTTAGCTTTGTTACGCGTCGTTGACGGGTTAATACAAGAATAGTTTCCCCTGGAATTAACCTATGCACTAAAGGATCGTGTCATATTCATCACATAACACAAATGAGCCTATAACATATTATAGTATCTTATAGTCGTCAAATGAATGTATACAGTAATGTAATTTATCTCTCTTGAAAGTTTCTATTTTATGAGTCACATTATTTTATATATGGGGGAGGGGTAAACAAGTTTTATCCGACGTTCAAGAGGGTCTAATAAATATGTGCTATGCCTCTACGTTATTTATGGCGTCAATTTTGAATTATATTTGAAAATATATAAATATACAACCTCTTTGGCGACAAGTTGCAACCTGTACCCTTTTAAAAAGACTCGCTCCAAGCAGTAACTAACAAATAAAGTAAACAGAAACATCGGTCCTATTCATTACTTATCACAATGAAGAGGATTTAAGTTGTATTGGTCCGAATATATGTAGCTAGCAGGAATTATGTTTAGGAGTCTCCTACAGATCTACGGGGAATAATGGAGAGCTTAACCTGGGAATCATTTTGTACTCAGGCTTCTGACTTCCTAACTTTGTCAGACGAACTAAATGATGGGTGGCATATGACGAAACTTAAGGATGAAATAAGTCCAGGGGAGATGTTTTTACATAAGAAGGAAAGAAAAATACATTCAAGGGATTCTGGTGATCAAGAAAACAAAATACTTTTAACTTGGGAATATCATATAGTGTATAGCCTAAGTTATTCAGTGCCAGTTATGTATTTTACTGTTTCAAATGAAAGTGGAAGTAAAATTAGTTTTGTTGAGTTGAAAAATTTGATTGAGTGTACAGATAAAGATAGACAGATAATAAGCCAAGCAGAGCATCCTCTATTAAGAAAACCATTTTATTTCTTACACCCTTGTAAAACCACTGAATTATTAAAAAGTATTTCATGTTCCAGAAACATTCTTGTTACTTGGCTAAGTGCAGTATCCTCAATTATAAAATTAGATATGAATTTAGAGTATGCTTTTTTATCAACTGAATCACATGTATAAAATATATAAATAAATGTTTATTTACCACACTTTTGTCTTGTGCAAGGAGCTTTAACAAATGAGGATGGTTGTAGCCAACTGGCATTGAAGCTATTTGTCCATAGACATCCAGTAAAACATTACCATCACAATCTACAATGTAATTTCCCAGGGACTTTTCATAGTCTGCAATGAATTGAATGCAGCCAGCTTGCTAAAATACCAAAAATTTTATTGAATGTTTTCTGACTTGCTCCATAAAGCAAATACATATAGTTTACTAAAATCAAAATTTACTTGCACTTTTCCTAATTCATTTATTAAATGTTTGGATTTTGGACCCGGGATTGATGTTTTCAGTGTGGGCTTTGCTGGCTCTCCTGTCACCAAAGTATTAAAAAGGCGACCTAATGAACAGTAATATATTTCACATATAGATATTCTGGGTAAGGGCAACATTTGTGAACTATTTTCTCATGCCATCCCACTTACCGTTCTTAAGAAGTTTTCGTATGATGTCTATGTTGCCCCCAAACCCTCGCGGTAGCGCCATTGGTACGCGCGTTGTGAATTACTTGTTTCTATAGCTGTTAAAGTTAATTTAACGTTTAAATGAAAACGGCCTTGTAGTCCTTTCATAGGCTCCGCCCCCAACCCTCCAGATCGATAACAACGTTCCTTCAAGGTCTACCTGTTAATTCCTTGCTTTGCTTGCATGACGCCTTTCTCCAATAACGAAAGGATATGTAACCACTTTTAAAACATTTTGACTTTGAGATCCAATAATTATTACGTTGTTTCAGTCAGTTTTGCCCGCTAACAACGGATTTGTTTGAAAGCAAGCAATTTTACATAAGACGCAGTCATATCCACTGAGCTTGGAGTACTTTCCCCGCCTAGCTTCATTTTTAGTTGTTATCACTATGAAAATAATTATATTTATTGAATTTCATTACGTCTATTCCAATAATAAACAGTTATATACTAGCATCCCAATACATACATATATATATATATATATATATATATATATATATATATATATATATATATATAATATACTTGATATAAGTAATTTTTTAAAAACAATCTTCATTCCATTGTTGAAAAATACTAATTTTCAATTAGTAACCTGGCTCCTCCCTTTTAGCAGATTTCCCTTAAGGGAAATCAGCTATTGAGGTCGTACTCATGACGCGAATTTCGAAAAATTTCTTCAAATGTCCATCGATCCTACCCAGGAGATGACGAAAATGAGGTCCGTTCAAAATTATATATATATATATATATATATATATATATATATATATATATTTGTCTGTTAGCGCTCTAGCGGTCGCAATTTTCGTTTGATCGTTACCAAACTCGATATTTAAGCGTTTTATGCAAAAATAAAGATCAAGTTCGTTAATGGCTGAAATCGGACCAGTGGGAGGGGGGGGTTTAGAGGGGAGGATTTTCTAAAATTTGAAATATTTCCGTTACTATACGTCGGATTGAAAAATTGTATAGAATCAATCTTATTGCAAGTTAAATTTACTATAAATAATGTTATATACATGTATTCTGTATCTTGAATATTAACCGAGATATTTGCATTTTTCTGTTTTCAACTTCTGAGATGAGATCGGCCAACTTCGGGTCTAGTCGTGAGTTTCCGTCAAGAGCTAGTTCGGGCCGTTCCCGTAACTGTTTGACTCTCTATTCTGAAATTTCTCTATTGTAAAACTTCACGTGGGAAATCTGCTTAGTTTACGCAGCCCCTGCGTGACGGACTTTTATACCATTAACTTTGACCCCAGGAATAATGATAAAACAGAAGGACAACTTCGTAACATAAATCGGTGGAGGAACTAATATATATCACTAGCTCTCACATTTTTCTCCCTGTACTTCGTAGTGCGGCATATTCAAATACTACTAGACAAGGAGACAGCTAGCTATGTATTAGTTCTTAAGACCCCCATCTTACACACTTTTATTTTAAATCCTATACTTCCTCATCCACCAACCAATTAATAATCTTACATTCCCATCACTACGAAGTATATACATTGAGATAATTGTTGCACCTGGTAATTGCTTGTGAACAAAAATTATGATATTGATATATTTCACTAAACATCCATTATTGAAATAAGTGCTTAAAAAATGTGAATACTTTATTTCCGGCATGCAGGAAATAAAAAGTATTTTAATTAAAAAAAAAACAGTACTTTTTTTCTCATTCAAATTGATTGTCAGGTCATGGTAATATTATTGCATTTATAATATTAAAAATCAAATTCCAAAAACTGAAACATCTTTTCATACCTAAAACACAGATAAAAAGCACACGATTTCCAAGATTATATATAGCATGTATATGATTGTCTGCTAATGCTCTAGGAAGCAACAATTTTGTTTGAATTCTACCATATTGAATACTTAACCAGTTCATCTAAAACTATTGTGTTTGCTAATGGCCAAAATTGAACCAGGAGGGGATTATTTCCACGGATTTTAAAAATGTAAAGGCAAAATTAACCAAAGTAAAGTACTTTCTAAAGTGCATAAAACATTTTGAATGTAAAATATAACTACCAAATGAAGTATGGACTATTTCAACCAATATATTTATTCATATAAAACATTGTTTTTGTGTTCCTTAGAAAAATGACCTGAAGGATTGTATTTATAACAGTTCAGGACTAATTGTGGAGTAATAAAATACATGTATAGACCTTAAAATATTATTATCAAATTTGCAAGGTCTTGAAAGGTGTGAATTCAATAATTCATCTAACTATAAGTTGTTTACAAAAATATACTACACTTATATTCTTTTCTTGTAAACTGACAAATTGCTTGTTATTTTTCAATCAATAATTTATTATTATATAGATTTGATATCTCATATGCCACAATATTACCACCTTTTTCAAGCTACAGCAGAAGGGATAGAAGGTATTGTAGAATAATATTTCTCCTAAATAAAATATTGGTCTGTTGTCAAATCTGTCAGCACATACCTTCGGTGATCAATGAGTATACTACATTTGAAATTCGAGGGAACCAACTTCAACTTTCAACAGGCTTGGACATGATGGCCTTCCATTGAAAGTGCTCCTAGGTGTAGTCAATTATTAGATTTGACAACTGTTTTATATATTGGTTGGCCATCCCACTTTGTAATGTGCTAAATATACTGTTAATTTTTAAGGTTAGCCATGTGAGTTAAAGCGTTGAACCTAATTTCACATGGTAAACCTAGACTAGCAAGTTCGATTCTCGCCTGGGCAAAGAAAATTATTTAGTGATGGAATTCATTGAATAACATCCTAAGTCCCACCCTGGCTATAAAAGGGTGGTAACCTGCAGATAACCAGTCCCAATTAGCCTTAGTTGCAAAAAGTGGATGTTAATAAATAATAATAATAAGGTAAATAAACAGTTACTCGCAACTATTTTTTTTGCCATAATATTCTTTGTTTACTAAGCACATGTTACCACTGAAATTCCAAAAGAAGCAGATTACAAACCCATGAAAAATTTTTCCTATTAAGAACTCTTAGGACTTTTAAGTATTTTATGGGTTTAAAAAGAATAAATTTTCGGATTCTTCCACACTTAGAATGTGTCGGGGAATGTATGATTACTCCCACAAAATGAATAAAAGTGACATTACTTGCTCCTCATTTCCAGCTTGAAGTTGATATTTGATACCTGCATTGAAGTAAAATTAATTAATTAAAAAAATCTTTCCTATAAATGTTTCAGTTCATATGTAAAGTGACAAAATTGTGAACTGTTTAGCTAGACTAACTGGGGCTTGCTAAATCTTGCTGACTGACTAAAATTTCCTAAAATGGTTGTTTTATACTTCAAACTAAGTTAAGAAGCATTGCTTTTCTTGTACCCTCTATCCAGTCATTCTAACATTATGTTCCAAGATAATATTTAGTTTTGAGAAAACACTAATCATTCAAAATTAATATTCCCTTGTCCTAAATAATTCATTAAATATGAAAAGAAAACAAAATATAAAGGAAGATGGTTGAGTTATTTTGTAGATAGGATTTACAGATGAAATACAACTGTAGAAAAAATCATTCCCACATTCCAGTGATTATGAAATAAAATAAAATAAAAAAAATTAAAATTTATTCGGGAAATTATGAAGCTAACGTTATAAAATGATTTCTGCATTTTGTGGAATTTGAATGAATAATTTTATTCCTTTGAAATTATATTCTTTTACAGTAAATTCATTTTAATATGGCGTTTTCTGTTATTTAAAATGGATAACACCATAGAAACAGAATATTAAGAGGAAAATAAAAAAAAAGATGATAATACGTATGTATTTTTAATTGAAAATAGCAAATGTTTGTACCACAGTTTTGTGAATCAGTAAAACTTCATTTTCATATTAAATTTACAAACCAATATTTGAATAAAAACAAAATTGAATAAAACATTACAGTTATTTTTATTTCATTTATTGTAGTTGGTATATGCCACAATAAGTGAGATAACCATGTCAAGATAAGATAATTATTTTTGTCTATAAAAAATATATTAATAAGTATCAACATTGTTTAATAGGTTTGAAATAAACATGTATGCTATTAGTATTTTGATTAATTCACTGAATAGTTATTGTATTTTTTAACTGAAATAAACATTTTAAGTTCTTTCTGTTCCATACACACTATGGTACAATAAATGAAATATTTTTTACTAATAATAAATAAAATTTTGAATTTCCCATACAAATGAAGGAAAATATACAGAAATTCATATATATATATATTATATATATATATTTTTTTTTTTTTTAAAAAAAAAAGGGAAACAATAAATTTAAAGCTTCTGGAATTGTAATTCTATTTACACAATTTGTACAGTAATCGAGTGGAACTCATTTTAAGAGAAAACATTTCTCCAATTGACTCTTAAATATATAAAATAAAAATACAAGTATATAAAATACAGACACAAACTATATTACAATATGTTTCTATAACAAAACATAAATTAAGTGCTTCACTAAGTTGTTTGTGATAACTTATTGAATTAACAAATATAATACAAAGGCAGCCATTTTTTGCCTACAAATTTACAAAGATTGGAAATGTCTCTGGTGCAATGTTTTCTAATTAAGCACCTTATAAAACATGAGATTATAAAAATTATAAATAAAATAATGTGTACATTTGGAGTAAAGTATCCTTTACATACATTTATGTATATGACTATAAACATTTCATTTCATTATATACAAATGGATAAATTTACAAAGAAAATGGACAATGTGTCATAACTTTATCGCACAGCCATTACACATGACCAAAGTTTAAATATTAACAATATTTTCGATACTTTTTACAACGAAGAACTATTACTTATTCTCATTAATTTTGTCCCTGAGGGCTTTCACTTTTTGTACAAAGTAAGACTCAAGGGATTCCGCACACTTGAAAAAAGGTGACTCTTTGGGGTTATAATATCGACAGTTGTCGAAGATCTTTGTCATATCACCAATGAATTCAGTTAATTTTTTGTAATGCCTCATATTAATTCGCTTCTCAATTGTTTGAAGATCTGAAAAAATAAATAAAATTAATACCTACAAAAAATAATTATTACTAATTCATCTTAAAGGATGTGGCACGTTTAAGAATAGAATGCAAGGAAGTCATTATGGATACGGTAGGTTTAACAACTATTTAAATAGCATTGACCAAAAATGTTTAAAGTTGAGAAGAAAGTGAGAGAAAAAAATTTCAATATGCACTCCTTCCACGTTTCACACGTAATTTAGTAATACAAACAAAAATATAAACTAACTTATGACAGCAAGAGGGCCACACCTCTTTAACCCATAATAAGGCCAATTTAACTCAGAAAACAGAACTCATTTGGAGTCAAGGCTGTTGGGAATATGAGAAATATCTTGGAACCAAAGCCTTGTTTTAGGGTCCCTTGAAATTCAATGAATTGAGGATATGAACATTGCCATGAAGAAGTAAAGCTCCCTCAAACTTTTTTCTTGGGATTGTCTTGCAAGCGGGGAAGAGACTGAATAATCCTATTCCTATAGCTCAAACTCCAAAGATGATGGCCATTACTTCATTTTGTTGACAGAAACTTTTGCCTAAGCTAAATTCTTTAGGGCATAGTTTTTTTATTATTATTATTTAGCCCACTTTTTGCAACTATAGCTAATTGGGACGGATTATCTAAGTTAACACCCTTTTCAAGCTAGAGTGGGACTAAGGATTTTATTTAATTAGTTCCTTACTAAATTCCTACTGCTCAGGCGGGAATCGAACTTGCTACTTGAACACCAATGCTTTAACTCACATGGATAACCTAAGCCCCCTAATAGTTTTTAGCAGATTTCCCTCAAGGGAAATCAGCTATTGAGGTCGTACTCAGTGACACGATTTTAGAAAAATTCCTCAAATGTCCGTGGATCCTAGTAGGAGATGGCCAAAATGAGGTCCATTCAAAGTTATATATATATATATATATATATATAAAATTGTAACCTCTGTCGATACATTGATTTTTTCTCGAAATTTCAAGATAGTTTTTCGTTTCACATGTCATAGACACCATAACTGCATTTTGTTTCTTTCGTGTATGTTTGTTTATTTGTTACCTTTTCATGCATAAACGGCTTAACCGAATTTTATGAAATGTATGTATATTACTACTAACCCAACTTAGACTTTAGGCTATACTAATATTCTCTGAGACAAACAGGAGTGGGGATTATAAGGAAGGCCTCAAATTAAAAATAGCGATATTTCATTTCCTATAGGTTATTCGGCAAGTATGCACATTACGAACGTTGTTTATTTTGTTATTTAGGGTAACTTTTGTTATATACACTTTCGTCATATACTGATGTGTAAATGCGTTATACGCTAAAAATTATAGCGGGAGTCAACAATGTTTTGGCCCAAAAGACTCAACCCAGCTAAATAAAACTTGGTATGTGTATTAGCACTGATTCCTTAATTATCACGATCCATATCAACATTTCTCGGGACGAGCAGGAGTGGGGGTTGTAAGGGAGGTCTGAAATTAAAAATAGTGATATTTCGTTTTCTATTGGTTTTTCAGCGTTTTATACACATAACAAAAACTGTTTATTTTGTTATTTAGAGTAACGTTAGTTATATTCACTTTTGTCGTATACCAAGTATAAACAAGATACACACTGAAAACTATAACGGTAGCCGACAATTTTATTTGGCACTAATGATTGAACGGAACTTAACAAAACTCGCCATGTGAATTAGCATTAATTCTTCCGCGATTATAAGCTATATTAAAATTTTTAGGTTCAAACGGGAGTGGGGGTTATAAAGACACCTGAAATAAAAATTCGCTATATTTCATTTTCTGTTCGTTTTTCAATCACTGTTGGTCTTTGTACTGTATCAAGGGAAAGGAAGTTTCATTCAAACATAGTTTGACGGACAGAATACTATCTATGATTATGAATTATATATATAAAAAAAAATTACATGCACATGAGACGGGAAATATGTAAATATTGTGGACAGTGAAGCCTTACCTAACAAATAATTTTATTATTAACAAATCCACAGCAACAACGGGTATACATCGGAAAATGTTAAAATGTTGTGGAAAGTAAAGGCTTGCCAAAGCAAATACCATCACCGTTCAGCCCCAAATGAATTCCCGAGCGAAGCCGGGTACCTTAGGTAGTATATATATATATATATATATATATATATATATATATATATATATATATATATATATTTGTCGGTTAACGCTCTAGCGGTCGCAATTTTTGTTTGATCGTTACCAAACTTGATATTTAATCGTTTTACGTAAAAAGAAAGATCCAGTTCGTTAATGGCTGAAATCAGAACAGTGGGAGGGGGGGGGTAAGAGGGGGATTTTTGAAAATTCAAAATATCTCCGTTGAAATGCATTGGATCAAAAAATTGTATAGAATCAATCTTATTACAAATTAAATTTACTGTAAATATCACTATCACTGTATTTAGTATCTTCAATATTAACTGAGATATTTTCAGCCTTCAGCAAACCCCCACTTTTATTCATGTTAAATAATCAATACTCGGTTGTGTAATAAACCACATCATTCGAAGTTTAAGTACTAAATATTGTTTCCAAGAGACATTTATTATACGAAATAAGTGCAACTCTCTTGCAGTTGAAGAAGCAAGGGAGGAGTTCATGTCCCCCACTCTTCTTAAGTTTTTGGACTACTTGTATTTGATTGATTGAGATAAAAATTATTCTGATTCATTATAATTTCCAGTATAAGATGAAGTAAATAGTTTTCAATCAAATTAATACGTTATATTCAGATATATTACAGTAATTGTTTTTCTTTCCGGTAAGAAGTTGGTAAAACTGTTTGTTGACATTTCAGGTGCTTTCTGCCGGGAGGTTCCTTATTGTTTATATTTATTTACTTAATATTCTCGGTGGTTTTGTGTTACCGGTATGTAGATTTATCTATTATTAAACTTCACACGGGAAATCTGCTTAGTTTACGCAGCCTCTGCGTGACTACTTTTATTTAATACTCTTTGTAATCAGCCAAATCATGGAATTAATGAATGTGGCACCCCCCCCCCCCAACTAGTCATAGTTGTATAATGAGGTGTCTAGTTTATATAATAATAAAAAAAATTTAACTATTTAATAAGTATAGGTTTAGTACCAAGTTATAATGGCTAAATAAAAATGAAAGTCCGCTAACTAACAAATTTAACTTATTGTAGACTTTCCAAACTTGTTTCCCATTTATTGTTATTATTAATTATTACTATTTTGTTTTTACAAAACTAGTGTCATTTATAATGTATTATTCAGAATAAAATAAAATATAAGAAATATAACTTTACAAATGGTTAAAATATTAATAACCAAACAAACAGCTTTTGTTAGAACTGAATGTAACTTAGCTTATGTCAGGAACATTCAGATGAAGAATGATATAAAGAAAAGAACTCTGGCTTTACTTATTCTGATAAAACAAGAGATTTGCAAATATATCTTTGTTTTTTTGGATAACCATTTAAAAAAAAAAAAAAAAGTAACAGTATTTTTTTTTTTTTGTAGAAGGTAATCAAAAATAAAAACTTACCCATGGGCTCTCTAATAACTTTATAATAATCAGGTGCTTCGGTTGGGTCTACAGGTTCCATGAAAGGCCAAGCATTCTTATGAGCCTAGAAAAAATAAATAACTAAAATAAAATACCAAAAAACATAAAATCTATCAGGCCAGTGGACTCAATATTTGCATGGCTGACAGGAAGGTGGGGAGATATGCCTCATATGACACTAATTCAGCCCTTTAAATTTCTTTGAATTCATGCAAATTCAATTAACCTTTTTTATAAATGGTTTTGCTTTTTCATGATTGAGTGAATTTAATTCTGATTAAACATTACCTACTTTCAACAATTGATTACTTAATTCTATAGATCGAGTAAATAAATTGTTACTCTCATTAAATTAGGACCACATTCAATACAACATTTATAAAGTATAAGCAGTTTTATATGTGGTACAAAGATAGAAATCAAAACATTTGTTTGAGTGTAAAAGATAGATACCCAAAAATGTAATGAAATAACTATGCTATGTATAATATAAAATTATTTTTGATTAATGGGTTTAGAAAGATATTTAAAATGAATACTGGTAGTATCTGTATTTTCTGCAACAAACATATACCACTGTAATTACTAATATTCAAAATAATACCTGAATTTGCTTAATTAGCTTACGGAGGGCTTCAAAATCTTTTAAATTAAGGTTCTTCATATTTACACAATTCATGCCTTTATTTCTTTCACAATTTGGACAGACATATTCATCGATATTGTCTGCTTCAGATTGCAGAATGCCTACACATCTTCCATGGAACCAGTCTTGACATCGATCACAACATATATAAAACCTGTGAACAAAATTAAATATTGAATATATTTTAAAAATTCCTTTGTAACCATCAAGATTATTTTATAAAAATGGATTGATTAATGTAATTATGAACATTTATAAAAAATAGTTCTTAAAATCAAATAGCTTGATTGGATTCAAATAATAATATTTATTTACTTATTTATTCTTAGATTTAAATATCTAAGAACAAATAAGATAAATATTTAAGATTTCTTCACTGGAAGTTCATTACAAATTGGTTTTATTCAAATATTATTTGAAATACATATTTTCTTTTATATTATTTTTTTTTTTTTTTTACAATATTTTTACAAGTCTTAGCCAACCATCCTAAAAGTTGAACACACACAAAGAAGAATAAGGAATTGAAAGAAATGAATAATAATTTTGATATTTATTATCCCTTGTTTTACACACGCACACGTGCGGGGGGAGGGAGGGGGGTGCGTCTGAATGCCTCTCATTGTGCTGGAATCAATCAAATGAATCTCCTGCAGTTTTGTTATGATGTAAAAGTCAGTAATTTATTATTTATCAGTAAACATGCCAAATCAATTATAATTTATATGGTGAGAACCCATTAAATTAATGTTACTATTAATGTCATTTAATTTAAAATATTATCCTATTACTTTGAAGCGATTTTTTTGTTAGTGTTATTGATCAATATATTGGATTTATTGAAGTTATAGTATTTGTTTTTTCAAAAGTATTTGATGGTTTTCATTTTTAATAATTTTATTAGTAACTTTAATTCACTGCTGTACCTGCTTCGCTTTATATCTGTCCATTGGGTAACCTGGTTTAATTTATCTTTTTGCAAGTTGTCCTTATAGAGACCATAATCACGACAGTTATTACCAGATTTTCCTTTTGAGATATTTCCTAATTGACAGATTTCCCTAATAGACATCAGGTATTGAGGTTGTACTCAAGACGTGATTTTAGTAAAATTTCCTCAAATGCCCATCGATCCTACCTAGTAGATGATAAAAATGAGGTTCGTTCAAAATTATATATGAAGTCCGTCACTCAGGGGCTGCGTAAGCTAAGCAGATTTCCCACGTGAAGTTATACAATAGAGAAATCTCCATACGAGAGCCCAACAGTTACGGCCGAACTAGCTTTTAGAGGGAAGCTCACTCGTCTGTTACACTTAATAAAATGCAAATATCTCGGTTATTATTCAAGATAGAGAATAAATGTATAGAACAATATTTATTGTAAATTTAATTTGCAATAAGATTAGTTCTATACAATTTTTTGATCCGACGTATGGTAACAGAGATTTTTCGAAATTTATATATATATATATAATTTTGAACGGACCTCATTTTCGTCATCTCCTGGGTAGGATCGATGGACATTTGAAGAAATGTTTCGAAAATCGCGTTATGAGTACGACTTCAATAGCTGATTTCCTGTAAGGGAAATCTACTAATATGCACACTCACACACACTTGTGTGTTACCACTCTAGCAGTTACAATTTTTGTTGAATTGTTGCCAAATCGATGTATAAGTGTTTTAGGTAAAACTAAAGATCGAGTTCGTTAACGGCTGGCATCGAACCAGAGGCAGGGGAGTTTACAAGAGGAATTTAAAAAATTTGAAATATTACTGTTATTTTAAGTTGGTTTGAAAAATTGTATATAACCAATCTTATTGTACATTTAATTCCCTATCAATGTTATTATGTACACTTTTCTCTATCATGAATATTAATCGAGATATTGGGATTTGCTTAGTTTTCAGCCTTCAGTAAACTCCCACTCCTACTCATGTCTGTTAACAACAAACTGTTATATCATGAAGTACTTTATTCTAAGCTTAAATACCAAATTATTTTTAAAGAAACGTTTATTCAGCTAGATACATCCAAATTTGTTGTGCGATGACATCAATTAAAATTTTACATTCTTATCCCAAAAAATGTTTATTTGATCTAATCCATACTCAACATTTAACCATTTTAGTAAACACTATAATAACACTATTTGTTATTGGTTGAAATCAAACCTAGAATAGTTGGGGTTTAGAGGAGTATTCAAAAATTCAAAATATCTCTGATATGAATCTGATGGTAAAATGTTATAGAACCAATTGATTGTATACAATCGTTGTTCTATGTACTTGTTCATAACACAATTATTAACCGGGTTATTCAACTTTCTTGTTTTCAGCCTTCAGTAACTCCCCCCCCCTCTCTCTGAACTCCTCTATTTACTCAGACAGTGGAGTTAAGTTACATTAAATGAAAATCAAACTAGTTTTAATATAAACTTTTAAATATTACGATAATCCAAAATATATGAAGAAAACAGTGTAACAATCCTGTTTTACAAAAAACAAACAAACTATAGAACAAAACACTTTGTTGATGGTAGGCATTGTAAGGTTTAATATTTTCAACTGGTTGTTTGCTGACTACCACAGCTTCCAGTATATCTTTACTTATGTAGACGTAATAGAAGATGAAAAACTTTATGATATTTTTACTTAAATGTCATACAGTTTTTCATCTTTGTTCATTCATTTAAACATTTGATCATTTTACTCTCAATTTTAGGCTCACCAAGGAAGTTATAAAATGTGTTCAAATAGTACAGTCTTTCATCTTTGTTCATTCATTTAAAACAGTTGATCAGTTTACTCTCAATTTAGGCTCACCAAGGAAGTTATATAACATGTGTTCAACTATTTTCTCCTAACATTTGAATATAGCCACATTTTTCTTCATTGAATTTGAGGTATAATTTATTCACATTAAAGGTTATACTTTTCTATAGGTTGTAATTTATATATAATAATGGAGGTTCTAAATAGAAATAGAGAACATTGTGTTGTGAATATATTTGTTCTCAATTCTCCAAAGTAAATTCAAATATTAAAATATAATTATTTTCTTAATATTATATTAACATCTGCTTTGTACAACAAATGGGGCTCAGGTTAGCCAAGTGTGTTAAAGCATTGTCTTTAATCTCACACGGTAAACCTAGAGTGGCGAGTTCGATTCCCACCTGGACAAAGGAATTTATTTAGTGACAGAATTCATTAAATAAAATCCTGAGTGCCAGCCTAGCTAGAAAAGGGTGGTAGCCTGTAGATAACCCGTCCCAATTAGCCTTAGTTGCAAAAAGTGGATGTTAATAAATAATTGTATACAACTAATGATAATTAGGACAGATTTAGTGAATCTATTACTGAATAAGATCAAATGTCATTACTCACATGGAAATCCGACCCTTATTATTAAGTTTTTTTCAAGTGAAATATATTAATTACTACAAAATAAACTCACTGTGATTCGTCATAAGGTTGTTTACACAGGCAATAAAGCTCCTGTGTTTCCCTCGCATGCTTGCATTCACTACAAATAAATTCTGACATATTTTTGCTCATTTCTTCCGTTATGCCAACACAATCACCATGAAACCAGTTATTACAAAGATCACAGCCAACATAAAACCTGCAATAAAATGCATGGATTAAATTTTAAAATATTGTGTTAGCCTATATTTTCAATACCAGGTATTGTTAACCACTTCTATTTTTCAATTCTTAAACACTTATACTTGAAAAACATGTTGACATTTGAATATAAACTAGACTAGACGTGTAGTCTAGAACAGTCCCGGCCCCAGTAGACACTTTGGGCACCAATAGTCCTTCCATTGGTCGGCTCCTTTCATCTCCTTCGTACTTCTTAAAATATGTGATTAACTCTGTTTAATTTTACATGTATGTAGTTTTCACTACGCATTTGTTAATGATCTTTTCACTTTCGGATAAATTAAGTACTCTCACAGGAGCTCGTCCATCAATGCAGGTTTTAACGAGGGCTTTAGCTGTTATAAAGTCGTCTTTTAATTCTTTTGGTTCTACTACCCACAACCCGTTATACACACAATCTTCTTCCACACATGCCCATACTAAGGTGGGGTAGTTTACGTGCCTGAGGTCTAGGCTAGGGCTAGCTCTTGTCCCTTAATGCTAGCTCATTCTAGTTGATTCGAACGAGTCTCTGGATCTGGTATACCATTCACAAATGCTTCAATCATAAACTGATTCAGGAACCTGGATACGTCACTTGTACCAGACGGTCAATTTCCATGGCAAAATCTTGCAGTGTCTCATTCGGTTTCTGCACTCTGCCCCTTAATTCAATCCTGTAAAGTTCTCGCTTATGTTCATCACCGTACTTGCGCTGTAATGCCACCATTTCATAATTATTCCTCCAAGCTGACAATAAACTTTCCAGGATTTCTGCTGCAAAAATTAAATAACAAGGGGGGGGGGAAGCTTATATTGAAACAATTAGTTAACTCCTTACTTATTCCGTTCATGGGGAAGGAGGAAGGAGCTTGATTGCCCAACCCCCAGGTCCCTCTCCCACACAAGTCTACCATAGTTTAAGGGTTAAATGAAAGATCAATTTAAGTTTTGTGTATTTTTAGATGTTAGTAAGTCAGATATTTGTATTTTTTTTTTGTTATAATAGTTATTTTTAAGACTGTAGAACAAACAAAAATTTTAATGAGTAAACATTACTATATGCAATTGAACTCTTGAATAATTTTGAACTGAAATTAATTTTTCATTATTTCTTAAAATAAGGAAAATTTTCTACTGTCATTTTTTTCTTGTTATTATTCGCCTGTCACCCGTCCCGATTAGCCTAAGTTGCAAAAAGTGGACGTTAATAAATAATAATAATAATAATAATTATTCGCCTGTTAATATCATACCAGTATATACATAAACTGTTGAAGGGATCACATTTTAGATATCTAGAGTTAGTAAGGTTATTGAATACGTGTGACATGATATTATCTTAATAGCAGGTTTCCTAAATGAGAACTCATAAGAGAGAAGCTTATTCCTATTTCACACAAACACCAAAATGAAGGGATCATGATAAATAGCACACCTTTATGAAATATGGCAATTGTATCTTTATCAGTCAATATTTATTCTTGTAAACAAACACTAATTCTGCTACTAACATAATTAGTTAAAATCTAAATCAATTAAACTTACTTAGTTTCATCATAAGGAGTCCTACATATACACAATAACTTCTCCTTTTTATTACTTCGGTGATTGGCAATTGCAGCTGGTAGAGGTGGAGGAGGAGGCGTAGGAGGAGGCTGAGGTGGTGGAGTTGCCTGCTTTCGAATAGTAGCAGCTTTGCTTCCTCTTCCAGGAATAACAGCAGCAGGCAAAGCAACTGACTTCCGTTTCGAACTACCAGTGACACGTACTTCATCCTGCTTTGTTCTTTCTGCTTTTGTACGGGAAGCTATTTCTTGTACTACTTCACTCTGTAAAATGTGACATATGATTGATTACATATAATAAATAATATTGTCCAAATCCATATAATAAGTTTGAATGGACCTAATTTTTATCATCTCCTAGGTAGAATCAAAGGATATTTAAAGAAAGGTTTCGAAAATCGCATCATGAGTACAACTTCAATAGCAGATTTTCCTTAAGGAAAACCTGCTAAAAAAGTTATTCATACATTACAAAAAAAAATGCCTTCACTTTTTTGCTTCATTATATTTATTTATGCTCACTCATCCATCTCTTTACTCATTTGTTGGTGTAATATTTAAAACCAATTAGCAAATATACTGTACTGAACACCAAACAAAAGTTATATATTAATTGCTATAATTTGTTTTTTGAAAGTGGAATCTTAATTTAAGTTCATATTGTGTCTCAAAGAAACTAATATATAAGTGGGTGGGTTATAAACAGGAAATGAAAAATGTTATATTTAAGATTCCTACCTGAATAGCAACTTGTAATTCTTTTTCTAGTAATGCCCTTTTCTTTAGTATTTCCTTTTTGAGAGCTTCTTTATGCCTAAAGAGTAATACTAGTAGTTTACATTGCAATTGGCTTCTTTTTTTATCTTCTTGTACCTTGTTTCGGCTTTTGTTGTTTGTAGTATTCCTAATATAGTAGAAAAAAACAAAATAATTATTTAATTTTAAAAGACTTGAAATTAATTAACTGAGACTATTATTTCAATTCAATATTCTTTCAATTTTATATATATATACTAGCTAAGGTACCCGGCTTCGCCCGGGAATTCATTTGAGGCTGAATGAAGATGGTATTTTTTTGGTAAGGCACTGCACAATATTTTGACATTACCCGTCCCAGTGTTTAGGATTGATACCCGTCGTTGCTGTGGATTTGTTAATAATAAAATTATTTGTTCTGTAAGGTTTCGCTGTCTTCAATATTTTTATATTTCCCGTCTCTTATACATGTAATTTTTTTTAAAACGTAATGGACCATATAATTCATAATCATAGAAAGTATTCTGTCATCCAAACCATGTATGAATAAAATTTATTTTCCCTTGATGCGGTACAAAGCCGAACGGTGACAACTGTTTTAAGTACGTCATAACCACCATTAAAAATACTCTTTTGTAAGTCTCGATTGTAAACTGTATATATTCATATTTGTACATAGTGTGTTTAGTAAATACATCATATATTAACGAAGCAGAGTTAATAAATACCAGAAATAACTGGGTGTACCTCCCCTGCTGTCATCCTTTTAAATTATTTATTTATGATTATTAAACAAATTCACATTCCTGAAAATAACACTACATTGCTAAAAGTGTAAGCATCTATTATCATGTAAACATAGACTAATATGGGGTCGGCAGAGAAGCGGCAGAACAGATAGGACAAAGGAAGTAATCCCCACTCCACACCTCCCTAGGCCCAGTGGTGCCAACTCATTTAGGGTTTCAATCCTGTAATACATTAAATTATATTAACAAATCTTCACAATACGAAAAATGTTTCTTCAAATAATTTTCACGTTTTAAATAAATAAGCATTAAATACACTTAAAGGCTAACTGGTGTTTCTTATGAATTAATGTTTGGGAGAAGAGAAGGGGAGGGGGCAGTAAACTTTACTTGGTGCAATCTGTTACTGACGTTAAAAAATAACATAGATTTGAATTATTAAGGATAAAATTTTAAAATGGATTTGAATTAATTTATACAGGTGATGTACCTGGGTAGTTCATATTGGAAAGAATTTTTGAGCATGTCAATATGACTAAGCAAATTACTTGCTTCATACCTTATTTTACAAAAAAAATTATAAAACAAAAATTACACTAAATGAAAAAGTAAACAGCTTTTGTCATGTGCACGATTGCCGAAAAACAAATAGAAAATGAAATATTAATAATCTCTGAGATCAACAGGAGTGGGGGTTATAAGGGAGACCAGAAATTAAAAATAGCAATATTTGTTTTCCTATTGGTTTTTCTTCAAATATGCACATAACAAAAGTTGGTTATTTTGTTATTTAGAGTAACTTTTGTTATGTTCACTTTTGTCATACACTAAGTATAAATGAGATATAAATTGAAAACTAAAATGGTAGCTGACAATTGTATTTAGCACTAACGATTGAACGGAACTTAACAAAACTCGCCATGTGAATTAGCATTAATTCTTAAACGATTATAAGCTATATTAAATTTTTTAGGTTCAAACAGGAGGGGGGGGGGTTATAAGAGAAGCCTGAAATAAAAATTCACAGTATATTACATTTTCTGTTCGATTTTCAGTCACTGTTGGTCTTTGTACCGTATCATGGGAAACAAAGTTTAATTCAAACATAGTTTGGCAGACAGAATACTTTCTATGATTATGAATTATATATATATATATATATATATATATATATATATATATATATATATATATATATATATATATATATATATAAAATTGTAACCTCTGTCTGTACATTGATTTTTTTCGCGAAATTTCACGATAACTTTTTGTTTCACATGTCATAGACACCATAACTACATTTTGTTTCTTTCGTGTCTGTTTGTTTGTTTATTTGTTTGTTTGTTACCTTTTCACGCATAAACGGCTGAACCGAATTTTATGAAACTTGGTATGTATATTACTACTAGCCCAACTTAGACTTTAGGCTATATTAATATTCTCTAAGACGAACAGGAGTGGGGGTTATAAGGGAGGCCTGAAATTAAAAATAGCGATATTTCGTTTCCTATGGCTTTTTCAGCAAATATGCACATAACAAAAGTTGTTTATTTTGTTATTTAGAGTAACTTTTGTTATATGCACTTTTGCCGTATACGGTAGCATAAATAAGTTATACGCTATAAACTATAGCGGGAGTCCACAATTTTATTTGGCACTAAAGACTCAACCGAATTAAACCAAACTCGGTATGTGAATTAGTACTAACGCCTTCATTATAATAAGCTATACTAACATTTCTAGGGACGGGCAGGAGTGGGGGTTATAAGGAAGGCCTGAAATTAATAATAGTGATATTTCGTTTCCTATTGCATTTTCGGCAAATATGCACATAACAAAGGTTATTTATTTTGTAATTTAGAGAAACCTTTTTTTATATACACTATCATCGTATACCGAAGTATAAAGGCGTTATACGCTAAAAATTATAGCGGGAGACAACAATTTTATTTGGCACAAAAGACTCAACCAAACTAAATAAAACACTGAGTATGTGTATTAGCACTAACGCCTTCCTTATAATAAGCCATACTAACATTTCTAGGGACGGGCAGGAGTGGGGGTTATAAGGGAGGCCTGTAATTAATAATAATGATTTCCTATTGGGGTTTCGGCAAATATGCACATAACAAAAGTTGTTTATTTTGTTATTTAGAGAAATTTGCTCAACACTTCTTTTCAATATGAACTACCAGGTACCTCACCTGAAAAAATTAATTCAAATGTATGCCAATATTTTCTCCTTAATAATTCAAATCTTTGCATAATGCACAGGAGGCGGGAAATATGACAATATGCAGGACAGTGAAGTCTTACATAAAAAAATAATTTTATTATTAACAAATGCCAACAACGGGCGTTAACCCTAAACACTGGAACGGGTAAATATCAAAATATTGTGCAAAGTAAAGCCTTGCCAAAAATATACCATCACCATTAAGCCTCAAATGAATTCCCGAGCGAAGCCGGGTATCTGAGCTAGTTATATATATAAAAAAAATTACATGCACGGGAGACGGGAAATATAAAAATATTGTGTACAGTGAAGCCTTACATAACAAATAATTTTATTATTAACAAATCCACAGCAACAACGGGCATACATTGGGAAATGTTAAAATATTGAGGAAAGTAAAGGCTTACCAAAAAAGAATACCATTATCATTAAACCTCAAATGAATTCCCGAGCAAAGCCGGGTACCTTAGCTAGTGTGTGTATATATATATATATATATATATATATATATATATATATATATATATATATATATATATTGAGATTGGATTTCATGTTCTTTATCTTACAAATAGGATCCATGTACTCTTTTAGAACTTTTTTAAAAATTGTATGATGAGTAAAAACTTCAATAGCTGATTTCCTGTAAGGGAAATCTGCTAATAAAATGTTTGAAGAAGAGCATTCAAATAAATAAGAATGATAGATTTATTAAATAATAAATAGAATTCAAAAAGCTTACTTAATATCTTTCTGATCAATTTTTGTTATTTTCTTCTTGGCAGAAGGTGGGTCAAGTTCAGGTTCTGGAATATCGGCCTGCTGTGGAGGGAAAGCCCTCTTTCTTGAACCAGCAAGAGAACTGAGGCTTGTTGCATTAGGGATACTATTTGCATTAGCAGTGACTCCAGGTACTGATGTCACAGAAGAAGTGCTGTTTGTTGTAGTGTCTTCTTTCATCTGCTTCTCTTGGTATCTCTGAAGTTTTATTAGCTTCTCCTCAACTTCAGGGTTTAAATTTTCTTGCTTCAAAGCATTTTTGATGGCTAAGGAAAAAAATATAAATTAATAATAAAATTTAAAAGTTACCAGGAAGCTCTTTTCTAATCTAAAACGCTTAGATTTTATTTGGCGGACCTTTCTAGATTTGTAACTCCATAAATAAAAATCAAATTTTGTCTGCGCTGCATTTTTATTTCTTAAATCCTTCTTCTCCATTGGATAACATTACTAAGAAAGTAAATTCAACTTCATTTTATTTTATATTTGGCAAATTAAAATTATTTTAATTATTGACAAATAAAAATAGGATTATTAATTAT